>JAABKJ010017545.1:4261303-4454692 GCA_011634705.1 Andricus grossulariae
AAAATTTAAGAAACCGAAACTAAAAAAAAACAAACAGTAATTACGTGTTCTACATTTATCATATGACAACACGTGGCTCACCAGCTAAAGTCCTAGAAATTCCCAAAAGAGCGACATTAAATCTCCCCGCGACCGGCGTCATCATTTTTGCCGAATTACGCGCACGCGGAATCGAAACACGAAGGCAATGTAAACAAAAGGTCCGTTCACTTCACATTTGTCGATTGGCTTTAGTTAGATTCAAAATAAAAATTTTGGGGAAAGACGAGAAAACGAAAAGCACAACCAGTCCTGATCGTAGGGTTTACATTTTCAGCGTTTAATCATGATTCTTCGCCTTGACATTTTTGGTGATCACGTCGCACAGTGGCGCTGTCCTCTCGGTCTCTCCCCCCTTTTTTCCACAAACGTCACTAGTTTTTTACACTATCACTTCGGCACTGACTGACCGCATCTCCTCCACAAAATAGTTACTGAGACCATCGCCGGCGTTTGCGTCCTCTCATTTACGTGGCTGTTGGTAGCACTTTTTAGAGACCGATTCAAAGAAATGGTATCACAATTTTCACTGGTTTTTTTGTTCGCGTTTACCGTATGTAAATAAGGGTAGCAACCCTTATTTGTGCTTCGGTCTAGTCTGATCCAACTCAGTCTGACAGACCACGTTCACTGACTCTCGGTAACCGCGTCACACGAACGACGGCTCTGTTCTGTCCGTTGGAATTCCGAGTTTCGAGTCAGGCCCGCGCCAAGGCACTTTGCCACTCCCCCTGCCCGCCTCTCTCTCTCTCTACTTTGCTTCCCTCTGCTTCCCACTCTTCTTCCCCTTAGCACGAAGTGAGAGTCTTTGGTGCTTCCTATCCCCACTGCCGTGGCGCAATTCCCTCACCGCTAGGGGCTCAGCTTCCCAACCGGCTCGAGACAGCCAACCAAATTTGAGAGTTTGAGACGTTCGACTCTCCTTTTCTGAATGTAGCTGTCTCTCTCCCACCCTTGGCCCGCCGTGGTTACACTGCCGCCACAACGCGCGTCCCCTGACACCAGTCTCGAAGGACGAGAGGAGAATCCTGCAGGACGCTGGACGAGAGGAGAGAGTGAGGGAGTGAGAGGAGGGAGTAAGAATGTGAGTGAGCGAGAGGAGAGCCTTTCCACCCCCACCGACATCCTCCCTTTTTTCCTCGAAAGCAGGAGGAAGAGAAAGATGAAAGGCCAGAGAAATGTGCGCATGCCACCAGAATCCTTGAGTACAGTACACGATGCTTCAAGTCGTGTGGATTGCCAGCGAGAAAAGTGTTTGCTAAACTGGACAAGAGTAAAAAAATTGGATGAAAAGGGGGAAAAATGAGATGGAATTGAGATTGGGTTCGAGATCTGTATGACGGGAGAGGAAAGTTCCCTTTTTCAGGTGAAAGATTTGAAATATTTTTGTATTCAGAAATTCAGGAAAATTGTAATAAGATTGTTTGAAAGGGTAAATCATTTTTGAACACAGGTAAAAATTGTGAAAGAGAATATTAGAAAAGTGTACACCTCACATTCAGAAATGTACTTAAATTCAGAAATTAACTTAAATTAAGAATAAATTTATCTGAATTAATGTAATGGGTCGTTCTAAAAATATTTAACGCTTTTTATGACAGTGTTGACCCCCCCCCCCCTCCCTAAAGGCGTTACGTATTTTTCGAACTGTCCCTAACGTTTATCTGAGTTTAAGAAAGCGTATGATTATATATATATATATTTCATTTTACACGTTTAATATTATTTTATATATTTTGCAATCTTTCAAATATTAATTAACAATTTTTTATTATTTTTACCATTATAAAATTGCATACTTTTTATAGCTTTTCTTTATTTCTCAGCGAAAAAGAAAAAAGTGAAGGTAAGTCTGAAAAGCCTGGGGGGGGGGGCGATCATCGTTTCGCCACCATTGTAGATCCGCGCCTGAATATGCAAAACCAAACAATTTGAAACTGAATTTTTTTTTTTTTTTTAATTTTAATTGTACCTAAATGAAATTATTTAATTTTTATGTATAAATAACTACTGAACATTTATTGGTGGCGAACGACTTAAAATAAGAATAATTTAACTTCCAATTTAAATAAATGTTTAATTTTAAACGAAATTTAAAATCATTCAATTTTTAATGTTTCAAACTTAAAATTGCAGTTTAACGGGATTTAATTTAAAATTGTTTATAATGTCAAAAGTTTCCATTTTAAACTAACTTCAGCGCTTAAATAGAAAATTTTTAAAGTTTAAAATTCAAATGAGTTCCACTTTGAATGCTTTAATTTAAAGTTCAGTTTTGACTTGATTACTTTAAATGACAAAAATTTCAGTTTCAAGAGTTCGAATTTTTTTATTTTAATAACCGTGAAGAATGTATTGTGATCCGGGAATAAAATGGGAAATGGCATAATACGATCGTAAAATTATTAGAAAAAAATTAATTGTTTTCCCCTAATGCCGTGTTTATAAATGATAAACTTATCAACAAAAAAAGCAGAAAAAAACGGAAAAACAAATTTCTCTCACATTAGTTTCACTTTTATCTTGGTATGTCTTCGAATTTTTCCAACTTTTTTGCATAAACTTTTTAAAATGTTTATTATATTAGACTTTATTTGAGTTTAATGAAGACATCGAAATTTGTAAGATTTTTGAAATATCTTCTTAAATAATTGAAAAAGTGCCTTCTACCTGACTTCTTTTATAGAATATTCTGATAGCTTAAAACCTATTTAAGAAAAGAATTTTAACTCCTATACACACTCAACTTCCGATTTTTTTATGTCCGATGAATAGCCGGCTTCACGCTTGACTGCTTTTGTCCTTCCCCACACCCTAAGCGTCCTTTGACAGCCTATACCCTCGAATAGTCAGTGCCGTATCTGAAGTTTTTTACTTCGCGTGTCCGATTCTTTGCCGACCAGACCCGTGGCCGGCAAAGAATCGGGAGTTGAGTGTAAATTAACATTAAAAAAAATTAAGCTATCTACGAAAAACATTGACGGTATCATGCAAGATACGTCAAACAATCAGATTTTCATCTCTTTCTGATTCTTGACTAAACAATAAAAAGAAAGTAAAGGAGAAAAAAGTAGATTTTGTGATATAAGAAAAAATTCCCGATTCTAAATAAAATTTGCGGTTTTTTCCCGTGTTCCCGGTCCGCTAGACACCCTGGTTAATTTACAAAAGCTCATTCTATTCTTTGAAAGATTCTTTACAATTCTATTCGTCACGTTTCTATTAAATATTATTTAGGAAATTGTTTAATTTAAAAAGTGACTGACTAAAAATAATTGTACGTACTATTTCTAGTCAAAAAAATTTCCACAAAAACGTGAGAAACAGAATTATAAAGAACCTTTCAAGGAATAAAATGAGCTTGTGTAAATTAAAATTGAATGAAAATTACGACTCTGCCTGAAACGGCAGAAAAAACACAAATATAGAAATAACTACATTTTAGGTTTATTTTTAAAAATTTTTTTGCAATAATCAATCGGCCTTTTTTGTCCATTTTATATATCAAGTTCAAGATTAAGTAATTTTAAACTTGAATGTACGCTTAAAAAATCCTTAATGATAAGAATGAATTATGGAAAATTGTAATTCAGATTATATAAATTCAGATTATAGATCAGTGGATCTATACCTATATCTGTATCCATATCTATATCTGTATCTATACCTATATCTATATCTATATCTATATCGATATCTATATCTATATATATACCTATAATGAGTCTTTGACTGGGAAAGTAATTCTGTTCTTAACATTTTGCTACCAAAAAACAAAATGACCGGTATTTATAGATTTCAAAATAAATATGTCAGAAAGGAATGTGGAAGATTTTAAGACATTTTTTTTAATTTTGTGAGATTTTAAAAATTTTAGAAAAAATGAATAATTATTTTAAAAGATATTCAAAAGTTTTGGAATTTTTTTAAAAGATTCGAAAATAATTGCAATCATTAGAAGATTTAAACCAATCTTATACGAAACGTAGATTTTTGAAGATTTCAGAAAAAAGTTTGAAGCTTTTTAAAACATTTTAAAAGGTTTCAACGGAACAAATTGTTAAGGCTTCATGAAAATCGACAAATTTTCTCTAAATTCCTAAAAAAATTTGTAATGATTTTTTATTTAAAGAAATTAATTTTAAACGAACATTTAAAAGCATTACCAAAATTTCGAAAAAGAATCTGACAAATTTTGAGGCAATTTTTTATACATGTTTTTTAATTTGAGGAAAAAATCGAATAATTTGTCTACGATATCAAAAAAGTTTAGAAGTTTTGAAAAGTATCAAGAAAAATGTAATTTTTAAGACTTCGAAAAATTTCGAAAAAAATTAAGATTTTTGAAAATTTCGAAAAAAAGGCTTTTTAAGCATTTTGAAAGATGTCCAGGGAATCAAGAAGTTTTCTACAAATTCCTCGGAATATTTTTAATGATTTTTTATTTGGAAAAATTATTTTTAAAAGTATAGTTGAAAATATTGGAAAACATTTCTAAAGTTGTCGAAAAAGAATCTGGAAGATTTGAATGCAATTAAAATTTTGTTTTTCATTTTAGAAAAAATTCGAGTAAATTTAAAAGATATTAAGGAATTTTAGAAGTTTTAAAGAGATTAAAAATACTTTAAAACTTGAAAAGATTCCCGAAAATGTATTAAAATATTCTTTAATTTTTTCAAAACTTCTAAAAGACCTCAATATCTTTTTAACTGACTCGAATTTTGCATAAAATTTTGTAAAATCCTGTAAAAAAATGTCTTGAAAATTTTTCAGATTTTTTTTCGACACCTCTAAAACCTTCAAACATTTTTTTGAATTTACTCAAGAATCTTCGGGAAATTATATTATATAATTTTTTAATCAAACTGATTATACTTATTTCCTAGTTCTCATATCTCAGAATCTAATTTTAGCTCGAATTTAAGCGTTCAACAACTTTTAACAAATAAATAGTTATTCTAAACTTTTATTTTGTATTAAAATTATGTATTATTCATCAAGTTTAAAAAATATTTACTGTAGATATTTCATAAAATTTAATTTTTCATATAATGGAATTAAATGATAGGTAATTTGAAAGGTAATTTAATTACCTTCGTCTATTTTTTCCTATCAATGATTTTTCTAAAAATTTAAGCATACTTATTCAGAAAATTAAAAAATATATATTTGCAATAATAGCATATCTGCAAGGTCGATAAGGCACCGATGCCACATCCGGCGAAATTGTTTTAACAAATAGTTTAAACAATGCACCCACAAATGCATATAAAAAACGAAACACACTATTTTCTACCTACAAAAGAAATTTCTATCCTACAAATAAAAAAATTAATAAATGTTACAATTTTTAATTGTTACTCATCAGCTCTTTATTATTGGACCCTAAAGATAAAATTTACACCCAAAATTGCATACACTTTTATGGTCAATGGTCATTATAATCCCCCACTGTTTATTACAATTACTATATATATATATTTTGAAAAGTTTTTGGTAAAAAAGAGTTACGTTTTATAGTATTTAATTGATAATTTTTTAATAAATTTGTGTAGAGATATCAGTAGCAATGGCAGATATAGAAATAACTGATGTGGATGTAAAGGACATACGATTCCCAACATCTTTATTATCAGATGGAAGTGACGCAATGGTAAAAAGCAGCCTTAATATTTGTACTAAATAAAACAACCGTCTTATAGAATAAAAACTGGAAAATTTTTGCTTACAATTAAGAAAAAGAATAAACTTAAATTTATTATAAAAAATAATAATGCTTTTGTGAATTAAATAAAATAATAATATTTTTTCTATCATCTTAGCACACTGATCCTGATTATTCCTGCGCATACGTAATAATAAAAACCAATAAAGGATATGAAGGCTATGGATTAACATTTACTTTGGGCAGAGGAACTGAAATTGGTAAACCGGGTTCTTATCATCTGTCAACATAAAAATTAATAACATTCATTTAAAATAAAAATTTTTAGTTGTTCAAGCCTGTTTGACTATGTCCAAAATCGTCAAAGGCATGAAAACAAAAGATATTTACTCTGATTTTGCATCTTTCTGGAGAAAGCTGACGAGTGAAACACAAATAAGATGGGTATAATATATTTTATAAGATTTTAATTATTGTTCAAAATTTTAAGTGTTTAATTATTTTAAATATAAAATTGTTCTATTTTTCTATTTACAGCTCAGAATTATTCATTCTTGACAGACGAAATTTACACAAAATTTAGACGAAATTTCAAAATTGTCTAAATTCTTACTTAGTATTAAAATTATTAAATCATGCAACTTTTACATTGTTTAAATCAAAGGCTCCCAATATAAAATTTTAAATTTTGAATTACGAGTGTAACAACTTGAAATCGTATTATTTTTTAAAAGTTACAATTTGTCATAAACAAAACTCGTGAACAATATTAAATTATTCGATTCGGAACACCAAATATTGAAATAATCGAAATCGAGAAACTTCATTTTCAAAATTCCCTGATTTTTCCAAAACACATTTTTTCATTTTTTCTGATCATTAATATTCAAAGACCAGCACTTTAACCTTGTAACATTTTTAACATATAATCTTTTATAAACGAAATAAAATAATTTCAGATTAAAATTTTGCAATTTTAAATTTATTTATTTCTACCAAAAAAGATTATTTTTCTACCATAAAAGATGCATTTTCAATCCAAAAGGAAAAATTATCAACCAAAATAGTTAAATTGTCGAACAAAAAACATAACTTTTCAAGAAAATAATTAAATTTTCCAGAAAATAGTTGAATTTTTAAGCAAACTGTTGAATTTTCAACCTACAAAGATGAATTTTTAACTAAATGGTCGAATTTTCAAACAAAAAAGATTAAACGACAATCAAACACTGTTGCATTTTCAATCAAATAACTCAATTTTCAAGCCAAAAAGGCGATTTTTTTAGAAGATAGTTAAATTTTAACCCGAAAAATTGAATTATTGACAAAAGGATGAATTCTCAACGAAAAATGTAATACATAGTTGACATTTCAACAACAACAAAAATTTTTTCAATAAAACAGTTCATTTTTCGACCAAAAAAGATGACTTTTTAACAAAATACATGAATTTTCAACAAAATAATTAAATTTACTAAAAAAATAGTCGAATTTTTAACTAAAAGAGATGAATTATGATCAAAAAACAGTTGAATTTTCAACCAAACAGGTAAATTTTCAAGCCCAGGAGACGAAGTTTCTAAAAAAATTGAATTTTCAACAAAAAGATTAATTCTAAACAAAAAAAGTAATGTTTAAATTTAGTTTTTAAAAAAGCGAATGTTCAACGAAATTGTTCAATTTTCAACCTACAAAGATGAATTCTCAACAAAAAATGTAATATTTATTATATATACATATTAAAAAATTTAATAGTTGATATTTTAAACAAAAAATATGCTACCAAAAGAGATGAATTTTAAAACAAAAGACGATTTCTCAAACAAATAGTTGATTGAAAGAATGACATTTTTAGTAAAAAAAGTAAATTTGAAAATACGAAAAAAACTAATTTTCAACAAAATAGTTCTAATTTAAACCAAAGAGATGAATCTTTTAAAAAATGAATTTGTAACAAAGTAGTTCAGCTTTCAACTAAGTATTTACATTTTTAACCAAATATTTCAAATTTTCACCAGAAAGATGGATTTTTATCAGGAAGATTATATTTCTACCAAGAGACTAATTTTCAACTAAAAAATACCAACTTTAAAAAAAATAGTTAAAGTTTCATCCAAAGAGATAAATTTTCAATTAAAATAATTAATCTTAAACTGGAAAAGATAAATTTTTAGTTAAAAAAATTACTTTGAAACAAAAAAAAAACTAATTTTCAACCAAGAAAGATTTCAGTTTAATTTTCAATACGAAAAATATGAATTTTCAACAGGCAGTTGATTTTATACTAAGATAGTTGAATTTTCAACCCAAAAAGACGAATTTTCAACAAAACAATTGAATTTTCAACCAAAAAGGATGACTTATTAATAAAGCTGTTGAATTTTCAACTCTATAATAAAATTATTATCTATATACAGTGCGAAACTATCACTGGTTCGTAACCTTAAAGCCATACCCGCGTGCCAAAAATATGCCACGGCACTTCCGAGATGGGTGCAGAAAGCTGTCATCCTTGGTTCGCTTCGTGCCCTCAAAACACACGAGGGTTTCTCCGACCTGTCGTTGTGATTTCGTCGTGTCCTGTCACCGCCCATCTCACGGTTGTGAGACGTGGCCATGAGTGCGATTTACCGCGGTCTTACTGGGTGCCAGTGTCATTTTTAGATGGCAGTTGCTCCCAGTGGGACTCTGCGGTCGTTGTTTACCTTATCTTTTAATTATATATCGATACACAGAAATTTAATGATTACCATTTGTTTAATTCTGAATAATTTTTTGAATAGATAGAATTTGAAATACTTATTTATTCTTATTATACAGAATAATTTTTATATCTTTGTCATTTTTCACTAATGAATGGAAAATTAGATGAATTAACCTTTAAAAGGGGAAGTATATAAATATGTGTGTTTTATGTATGTTTCTGTGTATTTATGTATGTATATATCTCCTTTTAATTGCAGGTATTATGTTTTGATTATTTAAATAGCATAAGAATCTTTCAATCAGACCTTGTAGTTTTCCTATAAATAATCCCTGATGAGGGGGTCTAAATTAGCCCCAGAGCATGTTGGTTCCCTGGTAGTATAAAAAGGACGAAGAAAGGGAAAAGTGAGAGGTTGGTTTTGGTTGACTTTTTCTCCCTCTTTTTTCATTTGATTATTTTGGTCTTTAATGAGCCGAAAAGTAAGGTAGTTTGGAATTCTGTTTTTTCATTATGAATCTTTTTCATGCTCATTTTGCATAAAACTTTTCATGATAAAATAGATTTCTTTTCGATCTTAAGTTTAAAATGTAATCTTTGTATCGCTTCAACATATCCTTTTTTGTAGGACACTGGATTGGAAGAATATAAAACCGCACTACTTTACCGTCCCAGATAGCAAAATGCCCGCCGACTGCAAGCGATTTGTCGGCCCGCGGTCTGATCGATCGGACCGACGTGCCGGCAGATATGCACCTTAATATGCATACCATAGATGGCTATATAGCCAGCCCCAAAGGCGGGAGCGACGCGTTCCGGCGAACTGCATGACCGACGGTCCGGTAAAATGCCGGTTGATAGGTTGGGTGGAAGAAATCCAAGATGTCTGTCGAGAGAAAGAAAGCGGACAAAATTTACAGATTAACTTTCAGGGTCATTTAGTATATCAATATTAACAATGAAATATAAGAAAAAAGAGAATATGCATAAATAAATATAGATAACCGGAGAAATGGGCAGGTTGGTCTCCAGCCCGTCGGGCCGATAATGTGACGGCACGTATTGTTATCTGGGGTACCTCGGGACCGCCTCTGAATTCCAAAAAATTTCATCGTTGAAAGACCCCGAAAATCATGAGAAAGGTTCATCAAAACGCGTTGTATGTTTATTATTCCTAACATATGGCAAGGAATTTATTTTTTAATCGTTAATTCGAAAATTTTTAGTAGGAGTTTAATTTGAATTTCAGTTCTATTTGTAACATTCTAAAGTATAAAATCAGTTTAAAATGCATTATTCTTTGAAAAGTTTCATGTTTTAGTCTTCATTGTTAATCCCGTGCAGAAATTGCCATATATTTTCCCGATTACCGATCTGGCCCTGATCGATTTAGTATCTTCGAGGCTAAATCGGGGTAATTCCATGGCACAGACCCGAGCCAGATCGGTTCAAGTATTGGAACGCCACCTAATTGCAATTTTAGGGAAATAGCCTTGCTGTCAAATGAAGTGTGTTGATGTTGATAAAATTCATGTTTGTTATCTAAGTTTACGTGTATAATGAAATAAACAATATGCCACAGCTCAGTACACCACGAGTTTGAAAGCATCGCGCGTTAGCTGCTTCAGATAATTCTTGTTATGTGAACGGGGGAAAAAAATCGATGAATCGTATTGATTGAATCGAAAGCTAACCTCAAACTTGAAACTTATTTGAAAAGTTATTATAAATTTTATATTTTTAAGATATTTGGATTTTGTATTAAAATCACACAAATAAAAAAATGTATATAAATTTCAACACAAGTTATTGATTATATTTTGAAAATTATGTAGATAATGATGCAGACGATGACGAAGAAAGAGGAAGGCAACCCGAAATGCAAGTTCCAGGATTTTTAGATGATCGAAGTAACGTGTTGAGTTTTTTATATAATCAATAGATAAAATATAGTATCTATAACTCTAAAGAAGACATTATACCATTTAGGAAATTGTCCTGCTTTAGTTTACGTGCCATACTATTTAACTTATAAATATTTCAGAATTTAAGTTCTTTTCAAAATTTCCCGTTCTAGGCCAGATGTTTTTGAAATGAAACATTTTTCTGTTCGAATCCAGAGTTTTAACTCTTGTCGAAAATTATCCGTTTTAACTAAGATTTCAGTTTATTTTAAAAAGTTCCCTGTTCCAATGCAGACTTTTAATTCTTTTTGAAAATTTCCCATTCGAGCTCAGAATTGATTAAAATTTGAATATTTCCTTTTCCAATTGAGAATTTCTTCAAATTTGAAAATTCCGTTTCAACACAGAATTAGAATTCTTTCGAAAAAGTCCCTGTTATAGTCCAGAATTTTAATTCTGTCTGAAAATTTTCAGTTATAACTCAAATTGGTTGGATTCAATTCAGAATTTTGATTCATTTTGAAAATTACCCGTTTCAACTCAAAATTAGAATTATTTTTAAAAATCCCCTCTTCCAATACAGAATTTTAAATCTTTTTGAAAATTTATATTTTTAGGTCAGAACTAATATTCTTTTGAAAAATTCCCTGTTCTAGTCCAGAATTTTAATTTTTTTAGCGAATTATACGTTTCGACTCAAAACTAGAATTATTTTTAAGAAATTCCCGCCAAGGACCGTTGTAAAGAGCGAAGTCAAAAAGACTAAGAAATGTATTAAGTTCGTATTTATGTTAATATTTGGTACTTGAATAAAAAATATAGTTTACTTTATTAATTTTCCTTGTTACAAAATTATTATTATAAGCAAAATTATAAGAAATCATAACTGTCAAAAATGGCTCTTAATGGGAAATTCGTCGGGGCCAGGTCGGGTACCGATCGGACAGCCAGATCGGGCGCCAGATCTGGCTCTGATCGGGCCGTGTCTGTCTGGGCTATAGCGAAATTTCTACACGGGATGGTTTGTTTTCAAATTTTTAAAAATTTACATTCAGTTTTCAAGGCTTGAGCAGTTAAGAATTAAAAATGTTTGAAACTTAAAAATATTCATTGTTAAGGTTTCAAATTGATGAATTGTAAATATAATTCAATTAAAGGCTTACAAAAAGGAACTATAATATTTCAAATTGATAATAATTGTCTGTTAAAATGTTTCTGAAAAAATCTGTTGAAAATTAAACGATTTTCAAATTGAAACATTCAACATTGTTCTGTTTCAAACAGAGAGACTTTTGCAGTAAAACATGTTGTATGTATTTCAGGTTGAAGCTTTATGAATTGTACTGAATTATTAAATAATGTCAAATTCATACACTCATAATTAAATGCTGACACGTTGAAAACATTACAAATTGAGCAATGCTTGACTGTCTATTAAAAACTGGATTTAAAATTAAGCGATTAACGTTTTATGATTTGAAGTTGTTAAAAATTGAACTATTTCAAATTGAAAGCGACAATATTAAATTGATTTGCTTAATAATTGTGAATCGTTAAAGTTTCCGTGTGTTAAATTTCAAAAATCGCAGGTTACAATTGGAATATTTCAAAACTGTATACATAGTTTTATACGTAGATTAGAATCTTTTAATGTTGAATGTTTCGAATGTCAAGAAATTTAATTTATAACCGTGACAATGACTGTGTAAATTTATTTTTTGAACGAAAATCTTATAACATAACATTATTATTTGTATTATCCTTTAAATTTCAACGATTTTATGGTAAAGTTTTAGAATTTTTAAAGCGTTGAGCTTCAATATCACAAATTTAAAGTTTTTTAGTTTTGAAAAACGGCGAAAAATTTAAAAATAAACGGGATGCTTCTTCTTGAATTATAGCGGGCACCCTGTTTATTTTTTGCAGCAAGTACTACTAGCAAAAAATGAGAATCGAGAAAATGCTTCATCATAAAACGTATCGAGGTAACTTCTGTGCTGTATTTTCTAATTTACCGACATGAAATGTAATTCAGCTTATCAGTTATGGAATATTATCAATATTGTTGCTAAATGGTATTAAAAATTGCAAGGAAATGCTTTTACCATCCGAAAATTTTTAGAAAAGTTGAATGACAGGATAGTTTAAATAATAAAGTAGATAATGCACTTACTTGTTTTTTATTTATAGAATCTTTAAAGTACACGACACTTCAAATTTTCGTATGTCTCGAGACTCCTTTACGTGATAAAAATCTGCAAAAAAGAAAGCTTTCCCTGTTAACATACTCAATTACCGATATACTTTTCAAGAAAACTATAAGTAGTTAAGGGCAACTACGTCTCGCCAGACGAGATAAGCCCCCACTCCTCGGTGTTTACTCAGACGTCTGGCGCCAGTCGGCGGCTGTCTGGGCATTATTTCGCTAGACGCATGTGTTTGTTTAGTGTAATCATAGAAGATATGGAGGTATGAAAAAATGAATTTCTAGGAATTGTATGTTAGCATAAGGATACATTTTTAAAGGTCTGTATGACGCAATATCCAAAAGTTGCAGTTATGGCTTCGCAAGCCTAAGCTTATGTTGAAAAGAATACCTGAGTGATATGATTTTACTTTCATAATTTTAATTCAGAATTAAAAAGCGAAAAATATATCATTGAGAAATAGGAAAAATTATTTAAAGTTCAATCGCAATCTTGAAAATTCAAAAGATATATCTTATTTTAAAACGGTATGGGCTATGAATAAGTGGAACACATACACAAACATATGAAGTATAAAATTGTCTTTATTGAACAACAGTTAAAATTTTTAATAAATTTAAAACATTTAGAATATTATTTACAGTTTGAGGGAAAACCCGTTGTAATCTTTCCCCCTGAGAAAATAACCTTATCTTATTATAACATTGATATATACATATATGCATTTCTATAAATATTTAAATTACTTTAGGGTAAAGGGAAGCATAGGAAGGACGGAGGTGGAGAGAGGGAATCATATGAAGGAGGAGGTGGCACTTAGTGTGATACGGACTTTGGCGAAAGGCGGTGAGCGGGTGGTTTCTCGATGCGTGAAGAGTGAGTTCTAGGTTCAGGAATTGTTGCGGGACGAGTTACTTGCTGGGTAAATAGTATTCGGGGTAAGGTAAAACGAGTTAGTACTGTGTGGAAACTGGGACGTAAGGGTATGTAGGGTAATTGTTGTTGTTGTTGTTGTGGTGGTGGTGTAGCTCGGTGGTCATCTCTATTGTACGGATGACTCCGCACAAGACTATGTCGTTGAGTCTGCTCTACTTGGCGATTAGAGATTACAGGTCATCATCATCATCATCATTTGTATGCTATTCCTTATCCAGCAGTAGAAAACTGCTTGCAGCATGCAACTACCCCATGCCGGGTGAGTATCCAGTGACTGGAGCACTGCAGCTGCTTGTCCAATGATCTGTGGAACAAAAAATAAGATTAAAATTGATGTAATTTATTAATAAATTAATTAATTCATAACTTCTCTAACACTAGCCATGTGAGACAGAGCGATATTGTGGGTGGTGAATGCCGAATATACTAAAATAAATAAACACCAACAATTCTATTTCACTTATATTTACACAGATTTATATCCGTAGGGTAGAGAATCATAATCTTCCATACCCCAGGTGCGAAATTCGGTCGGATGCCAGAGCTTGACCAGCGGTCCAAAGTCGGCCCTGCTTTGGTAACCGATCTACGGTAACCAGAGTTGGGCCGACTAAGGTGTTTATAAGTTGCAATGGTCCTACCGACGTTAGCAAATGACATCGGCAGCGGGCGAAAGCCGATCATGTTTGATCATGTAAATTTGTTGTATGGTATAATTTGTTTATTTTATAAACAAATTATGCAAGCAAATGCATAGCTTAGGCGTTTTTTGGCAGAAAGTAATCGCTTTTCTTTCTTTCTACCTTTAAATTCTATGAGTGGTAATATTCAGTGATCAGGATTGGTCATTCGACATTATTTGTTTATTTTATAAACAAATTTGATTTAAAAAAGCATATTTTAGTCATTTATAGACAAAAAGTAATAGTTTTTCTTTCTAATCGTCTTGAAATTACATAAGTGGCGATGTTTAGTAACTAAGAATTGTCAATCGATATTATTTGTTTATGGTATAAACAAATGTTATAAACATATGCATAGTTTGACCATTTATATATAGAAACTAATCGTTTTTCTTTCTAATCGTCTTCAAATTACATAAGTGGTGATATTTTAGTTACGAAGAATTGCCAATCGATATTATTTGTTTATATTATAAACAAATGCACAGTTTGACCGTTTATAGATAAAAAAGTAAGAAAGTGATCGTTTTTCTTTCTAATCGTCTTCAAATGACATAAGTGATGATGTTTAGTGAAGAAGAATTTTCATTTTATATTATTTGTTTATTTCATGAACAAATGCAAAGTTTGGCCAATTGATCCCAATTTGTAGTTGTCAATCATTTCAATAATTTTAGGATCCATTTCAAATTTATTCTTGCTCCACTTAAGACGCAATTAATAGGTCAGATAAGATGACATAAGGAGCTTATATATTAAATCTTCATTAGTCGAAATTCTAGAGCAATTTCGTGTGTTAAATTCTTTGAAACGCTTGAAATTCTTCTTACGGGCTTCTGCAGCTTCTTCTGAATACGGTATATTTTGAATATTTAAATTACTTAAAAAACTGAAAAACAGTTTTTTAACAAAATTTACTTCAGTCAACCTCATCGACATTTACGTAAAATATAACTCTACCTTGTACTTATATTTTTTTATAGAATTTGTTTCTAACATAAACAAATAATATCGATTGACAATTCTTTGTCACTAAACATCACCACTTATGTAATTTGAAGACGATTAGAAAGAAAAACGATCAATTTCTACCTATAAATGGTCAAACTATGCATTTGTTTATAAAATTTGTGTATAAGATAAACAAATAATATCGATTTACAATTTTTCATCACTAAACATCATCAATTATGTAATTTGAAGACGATGAGAAAGAAAAACGATCACTTTCTATCTACAAATGGTCAAACCATGCATTTGGTTATAAAATTTGTTTATAACATAAATAAAGAATATCGGTTGACAAGTCTTCCTTACTAAACATCACCACTCATACAGTTTAAAGGTACCTAGAAAGAAAAGCGATCACTTTCTGCCAATAAAAGACTAAACTATGCATTTGTTTACATAATTTGTTTACAAAATGAACAAATTATACCATACAACGAATTTTCATTGTCAAACGTGATCTTGTTGATAAAATCAAGCAATTTCAACTTAAAAATACACTTTGCAAGCAAAATTTCCAATATGTTGACATTTTGTTAATATAATTTGTTTATAACAATTTGATTCGGTATCCTGTGAATTATTTATATTCTTTGGATACCTCGTCATTTATTTTGTCGAGAATCTTACTTTGTCCGTGCTAGCACACGGACAAAGTAAGATGAGTGACGAAATGAAGCAAGTGAAGGAAGCGGAGGATATTATAGGGGAAGCATGGAGGAAAGGATTGGGAAGGTTGGAAGCGAAGCAGGAAAAATTTATCGAGGATATGAAAATGGAATGGGAGGTAGAGAGAGAGAGATAATGAGAAGCGAGAGGAAGATAGATAGGAGAAGTATGGAAGAAACTTTAAGTAAACTGGTCGCGAAGTTGAAGAAGCTTGGAGGAAAAATGGAAAAAGTGAAGGAAGAAAGAGAAGTAAGGGAAGTAGGATGGCAGACAGAAGAAGAGGATAGTACGTGAAGAAGCCATCAAAAACAAGCTGACGGAGGAGGGATGCGAGAGGGAGAAGAAAGAGATAGAGCGGAAAGGAGAAGAAACTTGAAACTGCTAGGACTATCGAAGGAGTGTAACGACCTGACGAACGTGGTGGGACTCTTGGCCGCACATACAAAAATTGTGGCAGACAGAAGGATCAAAGAAAATAGATGGCGGAATGCGACTCCAATTAGGAACGTGGGAGAATAAGAGGGATCTCTTAAATGCCAAAGAAAATTTAAAAGGCTCAGGTCTGTAGATGGAGGAGGATTTGACAGAGAGGGAGGAGGATATTCAAGATTGGCTGCGAAGAGAGAAGAAAAGGTTAGAAAGAGAGGGAATGAAAGTAGATCTCAGGTTTATGAAGGCGAGAGTAGGGGATACGATTTGGCAGTGGAGCGAGCAGGAAGGAGAAATGATAGTGATGGGCACGACGGAAAAGAATACGGAAAGAGAACAGGACGGGAAAAGGAACAGCGCAACGGAGTAAGGTGGGGGAAGAGAAGAAGTCAGTGAGTGTAGAAGTGAAAGAAATGAAAAGCAGTGAGGGGGGGCGGGGGTTGCAGTGAGAATGAAAAGTGCTGGTGCACTATGTATTGAAACGGACACATGTAGAGACTGTGTGTTTCTGTGAGTATGGCGAGATTTATGTGGTGCGAAGGTTGATGCTAGATCACCGAGTAGGGTGAAAAAATCTTGTTTTTCTTTTCTGTTCACATTTATTATTTCATTTAAGATTATTTTGAAGGAGACTTTATGGTATCAGTGTGTAGATATTAGTACTTCCATGACTGACTTTTCTGGCATTACTGGCATTACTTTTACTTCACTCATTTTAATTACTGATTATTTTAATTACTGATTAAGTAGCATAGAAAGGATAAGGGGACTAGGTCCCCGAGAAAGTGATATAGAGAGACTTTAGAGGGGGAGAAAGTAGGGATAGGGCTTCCGTTTCCTCTTAGTGTTGCAAGGAAATGAGTTGAGCTAAGGACACTGTCGTCATTTGTAATGGTCTCTTGGTAGAATCTTAAACCCGTAACAGGGATAGAGTATAATAAATACATACATACACAAATATTTTTAAGATTTTAAAAGATTTCGATGGTTCGAGACATTCCACAAAGATTTAAATGACAAAAATTTTATCTCATTTTAGTTCAGGTACTTTGCTTATATTTTACTATACATTTAAAAACTCTCAGAAGTCCACGGAGAATTTTAAAAAGAATATCGTCATATGCCTATGTCATTTTTTTTTTCTTTAGATGACAGTCGATCCCAGTGGGACCCTGCGGTGGTTGTTAACCTTTAGTTTTTAATTATATATATATATATTCTGTTTCAGTTTCTATTCCTTTGGAATAGAACTGAAGGGCCTATGACAAAGCCACCGAATGCGTCCTCGGGTTGCGGATAGAGGGTATCCGCAACCCGAGGACGCGTTCGGTGGCTTTGTCATAGGCCCTTCGGCTCGATTCCTGAGGAATCAAAACCGAAATATATATATATATAATTTAAAAAAAAAGGTTAAACAACTACCGCAGGGTCCCAGTGAGACCCGCTGGGAGCAACTACCATATAAAAATGATGTGTGTGTGTGGGTCGATATACATACCGGGTGTCACAAAAGTGTGGGGACCGCTGAATATTTCCTCAGGTAAGATCTTTTATCTTAAAGTAACTTTCAACAAGGAACTCAATGGTGACCTTTATTTTGATCTTGACGATGAGCTTTGAGGCTATTTCAAGGTGAAGTTTAAAAAAAATTGAAACCCCCTTTTTTTACACCGGCAATCGATAGAGCGGGACATTTTAGGTGGAAAAATGTACCCAGGTCATACATAGGTACATTGAATTTGGAGATGACCTTCACGGTCATTTCATGGTCAACTTTTTTCGATTGGCAACCCTTTCGAGGTTACAATGTACCTATGTATGACCTATGATTGTCCTTGAAGGTTATTGTGAAGATGAAAATGAAGGTCTTCACTGAGTTTCTCGTTAAAATTTACTTCAAGAATGACCTTGACCTCCCTGAATAATATCTTACCTGAGGAAATATGCATCTGTCCCGTGACTTTTGTGACGCCCGGTAAATAAATATAAATGTTTCAGATGATTCTCTTGATGATTTATGCACTATTTTTATTTATAATACCAGGGAAAGCTAAGCGATGTAATTCCATTGCCATTTCCATTAAATTATTAGTAGCCCCTTCTATTTTTTCACACAATGGTTATTAAACTAGTCCATTCTCCCACACACAAAAAATTGAACCAATCCGTTATCAATTGTTCCTATAGAAAGTTTTTTCCTTTCTGCTGTAAAATTAGGTTGATTGTACTTAGCACCATTTAGCTTTCCCCGCTTCAATTGAAGAATTTGCAATTGCACATGTACATATAAAACTGAATATATTTCGTTTTTAAATCTTCAAAATTGAACTAACTAAAAAACAAACATTAATAGTACTTGATTTTTGGTAATCAAAATCATTCAGATCGTTAAAATTGCACAGTTTTCAATTATTGTAAATCTTCTGAATTAAACTATTAAAAAAATGTTCCAAATTACAAACCTTTAAAATAAAAATCTCGAAAAGCAAATGATTTACAATTCTATATTTTCAAAATTTAATAATTACCAATTGTAACCCTTCAGAATAGCAGACCTTGCAAATGTAGATCTTTTAAAATTGATGATTTTTAAATTTAGAAAATTTCCAATAAAAAGTTCTGTAATTTTGATAATTTAATTTCGAAATGTCTTCAATTTGGAAAATTGGAAACTTGTCTTTTGGTCTTCAAAATCATTGAAATGTAAGAAATATTATTTATACATCCTTAAAATTGAAGAATATTCAAGTGTAACTCTTCAAAATTTCAGAACTTTCCATTTTTAATTAATTTATTTGTAAGTGAATAATATTTATAAGTGAAGCTTTGAAATTAAAAAGCTTTTAATTATGAAAATTTACAATTAAAAATGATGCAATCTTTCAGATTTACAATACAAAAATTCTGTAATTTTGATGATTTACATTCGAAATTTTTACAGTTTGGAAGATTTAGATTAAAAACATGACTTTTGATTTTCGAAGTCATCAAAATTCAAGCATTTATATGTGTACATCTGTAAAATTGAAGAGCTTTTAATTTTGAAAATTAACAAATAAAAATTATGCAAGTTTTCAGCTTTACAATTGAAAAAGCTGTAATTTTTATGATTTATATTCAAAATTTATTCAAATTGGAAGAATTTCAATTGAAAACTTGACCTTTGATCTTCAAAATAATCAAAATTAAAAAAATTTCTTTATACATTTTTAAAATTGAAGTCTCTTTGATTGTAAATCTTCAAAATTGAAATATATTTTTCAACTAACGAACCGTAGGAGATTAAAACAACCTCTATAGAACGCGTGAAAACCTTACGGGTCCATCCATAAATTACGTAACGCAATTTTCCGATAAATGTTGACTCCCCGCCCCCCAAGTAACGCTTTTGCCTACTTTTCCCTGTAGATTTCACCATTATGTAACACTTGGCCAGCCCCCCCCCCCACAGACTTACGTAATTAATGTATGGCCCCTATCTTACAATCCGTAGAAATTTTGTAAAAATTATCAACAGAGAAAGAAATGTTTCTTCAGAATTTGAACATCACGCAATTTTAATACTAAAAACTCAAGATTTTTTAAATATCTACCTGAAAAATATTACAATTACAAAAATAATAAATCATGATATTAAAAATTTTTAAATATTTTTTCAAAGTAAACAATCAAGTTTGAAATGGATAATTCAAATTTTTCACATTATTATGATGTTATTGTCAGAAAAAATGTATTCCAATTTTCATAAAACTATTGTTGGCTTTGTAGAAAATAATGCAGTGATTAAAAAGTTTAAAAGCATAACAGGTGTCGTGTTTCTCGCCATTTCAAATATAGAGCGAAGAAATAGTTAACTTTCAATATTCAGAGTAACTGAATTTCAAGTGTATTTTTCTTAAAATAATCTACCCCAAAATATATTCATTACCTTTATGTACGGAAAGTTCAGCTTTTTTTAAAAAGATAAATGCGTCATTTCAAAATTGAAACGTAAAAATTATACTTGCAACTTTAGTTTGCCTATTTTTGAATTCCTTAAGTATGTAAAATACATATTTATAATATAATCTAAATTTAAATAAAAATTGTTTGAAATTTAATATTGTCTAGCGTATATTCACTTTTTGTTGATTTTTTGGCGTATAGAATGCCGTTCATTTAAATTTCAATGTATTCAGTACTTCAGGCACTTCATGCAACTTTCGATCCAGTATATGAACCATATTCTATAAAAAGGAAGGAAGGAAAGCCTATTTACATTTTAATTGCTTTCTGATCCTAAAAGAGCAAATGACTAAAAAAGTTAAATTACCACTAAATCGGAAACCCTACCTTACCGACTGTTGAGCACTTTCCCGAAAAGAACTGAAAATCGCTTATTCTATTTGATTATTCTAAATTATTACTGAAATTTCCAAAATAACTCAAAAGTAATAAAATACTACGATATAGAGGTACTTTAAACAAAAATTATTTATAATTCTGCAGTCGGTAAGAAACTTACCGAGTCTCATTATACAGTTTATCTCCTTTTGGGAAGAGGGCGCTGTTCCCACTTAACTCCCATCATGGCCGCCTAGTGTTCGGCACTGCAATGGCGATTTTCTTGTCAGTTTTGTAACAATCGGATTTTTGTACCTTTTTACCAAGTTTTTCTACCGTCGTGTTGTGTGCACAGTAAAGTGATAGTGTGGACTTTTATAATGTGACGTGAATCGGACCGGTGAAAGTTTCCCTACAGCAAAAATCTTGAAACTTCGGTGAGTAGCTCGTATCGAACGTGTGTTTGTTTGACACTTTCTGACAATCAACATTCCTATTTGTTTATACCCAGTATTTGTTCGGTTAGCTTCGTTGCCAAGCCAACTGATTATTGGCTTCGTCCCAAAGATTTTCATGTAAATTCTGCTCGGATTTTCAATGTATAAACGAGTGTGGCATCTCGTGTGTATCCGAAGTGTCAAAATGTATATAACCTCTATCTCACTTGCTCTCGTTGCTGGTTGTATTTCTCTTTCATTTCATCTTATGCTCTCGATCTCTCTTCTCTGTCGCGTGTCGTACACCCCCACCTAGACAGGACACGCCAAATGTCATGAATTCTCTCGTTTTCCTAAATTTACGAGGGTCCTATCGACCGCACAAGTCGCGGCTTTTTGTCTCCTGCTCCAAAATTTATAGAATCGCTTCTCAATTGCTTTTCCCTACAAAATTTATCGTTTTTTAGACAATGCATCTATCTCTACAGTGACAGATGACGGTTTCCATGGCAACTTATTTTCAGATATTTCAGATATGTCTGGTATGTGTTTATTGTTATGACAGCTGGAATCTTAGGTTCAATGTTCTACGATTTCCTTCCAAGAAACAGTTAATCAACTCTCGTTGTACTCTTAATTATTACCCAATAATGTTTACTGTTGGATTGCAATTTTAATGCAATATTTCTACTTTTATGTTTAATAATTAATTTTTAATTCAACTGTTACTTTAAAATTCAGAGCCGGTGAGGTAAAGAGCTCCAGAAATCACCATGAGTTTGTCTGTGCTTTTATTAAAGTATATTTACAATAAATAAAATAACAATGTAATCGTACTGAAATGCAGTAAATTCAAGTAATTTAATTGCAGTGATTTCATTTAATTTAATGTTTTCAGTTTTGAATTTCTGTTACAACCTTCAAATAATAATTTTTAATACTAGCCTTAATGTATGAACTTTTTGTTAATTTCAGGGATCACACAGGCTTTCCCCTATTTCCCTGCTTTTCGTTTTCTTTCATTCCCCCCCCCGAAATGTTCGACTTTTTAGATGGTTTCTTTTTGGAAAATGTAATAATCTGAATATATTGGTTCAGATGCAACCTCAATTTTTAGTTGCTTTTTCTTAGAAACGGGAGATTAAAATCTAGCTCAAATGTCCACACGGTACATGTCCCCAAATACAAATTCGCACACAAAAATTGATGAATTTATGTCACAAGAATTTAAAAAAATAATTCTTGCTTAAAGGAATTATTTGTATACATAAATATTTTAGTTCAAAAGGTGCTTAACTATGCTTAAGAGTATGTATCTAAGTTTTATTTCCACTCAGTAACACTCATATTTTAGGATAAAACTCGAGAAAAAAACAGCAAAAAACTAAAAAAAAAAAAAAAAAAAAAAAGTAATTTATTTTATTCCTGTGTAAGTGTTTACATAAGCACAAGAAGTTTATTTTTTCGTATGATTATGAAAATTTTGCAAAATGTGCATCGTATGATTTTGAGGTGATCGCTAGAGAGATTGATCAGCAACCTGGGTCGGAGCAATGATGCGGAACGAACGTGTTATTTAAATAGATGACACGAAAATTCTAGATCGTTCTAAAAACCTGTACCTCCTTCCCAACACTACTACTTTCCAACCGAGCGAGTCACGCCCACCCCGAAAGGCAAATGGCTTAATGGTATAATAATAATAACTTTAGTATATTATTACACTTTTTACGGAGTTCTAAACATATTTCAATCCATTTTTAGAAAATAAACTAGTTTAAATTGTACACAAATTAAATATTGACAAAAAAAAACTTCAGTTGGTTTTTTAAAGTCTAACTTAAAAAAAGTCATAGTCGTCATAGTTCAAATTTCACACCTTCTTGGCAACAACTTTTAAATAACTAAAAACTAGATTATTCCAAATTGATCAACTACAAAGTTAAGTGTTCTAACGTTCAAACTTGGTCCGTTTGATTTTTAAATCATTATAGGAGTGTTGATCATATTGTATTTTTAAATCTTACCAATCAAAAACTTATAAATATTTATTTGAACAATTTCAAAGTAAAATATTTAGGATTCAAATAAAACTTTTAAGCTAAAAATACTTTTTTGCTGAATTCAACAAAATATTTTTGAAATCTAAAATATCTTAGCCCAAACTTGAAATATTTTTTATTTGATTTTAAGAGCATTGAAAAGTGTAGTTTCAAATTTAGATTCAAAGTATTAATTATAGTAAGGACGAAATGACAAATCGTAGGGAAAAATGGAATTATGTATATAAGTGTATCTCATTTTCAAAAATAAATGCTTCAATGGACAAAAGTTATTGAAAAAATCATCCAGAATTATTTAAAAATATAATATCTTTTAATAAAAAGATAGTTTCTTCTTATCTACATGTAAAAATTAATGCGCAATCTTTTGTTTGGACTTTTTTTATCTGCATGATTGAATTTTAAACGACTTAGGTTTATCCAAAATTTAAAAATAAATTCTTCAGTGAGTCGAAATCATCATAAAATCGTTAAACATTATTTAAAAATTAAAATTTCTGATAAAAAGATTGTATCTTCTTTTCTACATGTAAAATTTATGTTTATTCTTTCTCCTAATTGTTCCCTTTTTCGTGAAAAATACCCTATTTACCCTTTTTTTGAGCTCATTTTGCGCTGTGTTCCCTGTAATTTGACAATTTTCTCCATTTAAAATATTTTTATTTTCGAACACTTTCAAATTCAAGAGGCTTAATCTTAATTCTTAAAAATAATGTTTTATTTTATTAAGATTCAAATTTAAAAATGTCATCAACCAATTGCTTTAAATGTTATTTCTAAATAATATCTCTCTGTAGACTCTTCTCTTTTCTACACTCAGTTAAGCAAATAATGTTACTCTTTTGGTATTTTGAATCGCAAAAGTCACTATTTATATTTATTTTAGTGCACAAAAAAAGCAGAATACTTAATTGCTTATATTTCAGTTTCTAAACGAGGATTTTTCTGAAGTTATAATTGATTCTTTAAATAATGCGTAGCGTCATTTTTAATCAAAATTAAATTCTTTACCTTTGTAATACTGTTTTAAAATAGCTTTGATTTCATAATAGCCATTATCGTCAAACTGGATTATACTAGTATCCTCGCTTTAGAATATATTTAAAGCTCACCGCCATCAATCAAACTAAATTAGCATTCATAATTGAAAATTCTTCTCAAGTATTATAATTCTAATTAAAATATCGATAAAATTTAATCTACATTTCCAAATTAATTTCATTAAGTTAATAGGCGTGTGTATTTTATCTTTAGACTTAATAAGTACAATACTCTTGATTCATTATTTCAAATTAATAAGTTTATTACCTCAAGCAAAATATATAACTGCCAATTTTGCCTAGATCGATATCAAGAATATTACCAATCGTATATAAATCAAAATTACTGCATATAATTATTTCTACCATGACATATAATCATATAATACATATAATATATATATAATACAATAATCTATTGTTCTTAATTTAATCTAATTCGTTACTTATTTTTGATTTCAGGATCCTCGAGGCACAGTTTCTTCTTGAACGTTTTTACAGGTTCGTAATAAATTAATATAATATACAAATCAGCAGTTAAATACGAGCTTTTGCTCATGATTTCCTGAGAATAATTTGTCAAATGAACGATTCGTTAATTGATCAATTGCATTGATCTGCTTAAGTTGATAATAAACATTGTAAATATCGGTTTCTCGATAACGCTTTGTCATATTTGAATGAAAATGGAAGTGACAATTGCTTATGTTAAACAGTGACGTCTTTATCATTTATCTTAACTCCTCTACATTTTTTTCTCGATTTTCTCTTTACGTAATTAATTTCTTTATTAGGATGCAATTTGTAAGTTTGCTATATTACACTTTTCTGAGATTCTTTAACTCGCCTTTGTCGTAATTTCTCTTTCGTAATTCAGGAAAGAATTTCTCCTACGTGCTCTGACATTCATGCTTATATATTCTCAGCCATCTTAAACTACCAAGTCACGTATCAATGGCATGCCGTCAGATTCCTTGTTCTATTTATTTTGAGATGCGTTAGTTACATCTATTACTGTGAAATCATGAAGAATAATTTTTAATTTCCAAAGAGTACTCGCTCTGTCATGGTCTTTAAGCTTCATTTTAAGAACTTCATTTTATCACGTCTTACATTTGAGGTTAGGTTGACGTGTTC
The DNA here is from genome assembly GCA_011634705.1 of Andricus grossulariae. Classification (NCBI taxonomy): domain Eukaryota; kingdom Metazoa; phylum Arthropoda; class Insecta; order Hymenoptera; family Cynipidae; genus Andricus; species Andricus grossulariae. Next base: position 4,286,548 of record JAABKJ010017545.1, read on the forward strand.
CATAATCGTACAGGAGTGGCAAAGAATGCGCATGCGCGGAGAACTATTATGATCATCTCGACGGTCCCGAGCTATTTTGACGTATCTCCAGCGTATGCGTTAAAACTGTTGTATGTCGTTGTCACGTTTTAAAAGTATCGTAACTCGCAGCACCAATACCATAGTGTCGTATCTCTTGATAGTGTTTCAAAAGTATCGTAACTCATTTTTTAAGGAAATATTGATATTCATATAGTCTATTGAACTAAAATGTTGTCAATTTAATGGTAATATTACTCAATTTATGAAAAATTAATAGAAAAAATTCGACGTTATTGAAAGTTTGGTGAATTCTGATTTTTCGAGTTTGTTCCGTTCCTTACTATCGTATCTTTTACCTAAAACATTTTCGCATTAACTGAAGTAACGTCTGGAGAGACAACGGTTGAAAGAGTGTTACTTCTTTCGATGTTTCATGTTTAAATCTTTTAGAAATGGACATGACAGTGAATCAAAACGTCAAGTTAAATGAGAGAAACATCATCGACGAAGAGATTTTGAATGTAGATTTCAACCAAGATGACCTAAAATTGTTATAATAGTCAGCTGTAAAAAAAAAATCAAATTTGACTTGTGGAGTACGTTTGAATCTTGTAGAAACATTCAGTTGTTTTGTTAGAATTTTTTCAAACACAATTTTTCACCTTTGGATGTAATATTGAGCCTGAACTGTAAAGTTATCTTTAACGGTAATTTTGTCAAGTTGTTTACGCGTAAGTTATCAATAATTCAATTATTTTCAATTTGCGGAGAAAAATCAAATCAACAATGATGATGAGTGATATTAGATGAGAATTATTTTATAAATTTCATTAAATGATTTCGTTGCGTTTCTAGAACTTTTATGAGACTTTTCATTTAGTTGTTATAATAATAAAAACATTAAATGTTTTATGAATTATAAATATAATATAAATATAATATATTATAAATTAAATAAATTCGATGATCGAAAAAAATGGTTTTCATGGAAAAAAATGCTTTGTTTTTTTCTGATTATAATAAACGTTTTAAAGAAATTCTACAGCATTTTGGAGTTTATATAAAACTTAACGTATATCTACTGACACGTTTTAATTTTTCATGCTTGATTGCTCCATTTTACGACAGTTTGAAAACAGTGTCAAGAGATACGACACTGGAATTGATGCTGCGAGTTACGATACTTTTCCAACATGCTAACGACATACGACAGTTTTAACGCATTCGCTGGAGATACGTCAAAGTGGCCCGGGACCGTCGATCTGATGATCATAATTGTGCCGCGCATCACGCCGCGCATGCGCATTCACTGTTCAGTTATCCAGTTGTATAAACGGCTACTTTCAGAACTAAAAAGACGCTGATAAACCGCATGAATTATGCCTGCGTTACATAAAGGCAATTTTAACCCTCTGGCAAATTAACAACCTACTAAAAGTATCTCTAAATCCTTACCGGATTTATTTGCTTTAACAAAAATTATGTGCAAAGCTACCATTGAAAAGTGGAAAGGTACTATTGAAGAAAACAAAATAAATGGATTGTAAACAACTAAATAGTATATTGTGTATCAAGGGCGTAAAGAAGGCCATTTTGACGAGTGTGAATTTGCTGCCCGAGCGAAGCGAGGGCCTCAGTCACACGAGGCAAAATAGCTTTACGCCCTTGATACACACCATACTTTTTGTCCCCCTCCTTGAAAACAAGCATGGCAATCCATGAAACTTAGAGTTGCGTAAGATTTTTGAGGTTATAAAATTCAAATCTAACCTCAAAATGCAAGAGAAATGAAAGAAACCATGTTACTTTTGATTACTTCATGCATGTAACTATGAAAATGTACAATAAAATTCCGTCTCGCGTAAATGACAATCATGCAATCTGCTTTACCCACAGACCCGTGGAAGTACAAAGTTGTCTGCTTGCTGCGACAGTGCTGCTTTGAGACAGTGGATACGTATGCTAGACTAACTTCTTTGCAATTAGTAAATAAAAAAGAATTCACAATTATAAATATTTTGGACCAAAGCCGCATTCCTTAGAGCCTTCTAATTAGCGTGCTCAAATTTCAAAACGATATCTGATTCCGTGTGGATGTAAGTTTACAATTAAAAGTATCGATATAGCTTCCAGATTTATTTTAGTCGGAAATTTTTTTTCTTTAAAATTTCCACCGAAAAAGAGCAGAGCCGTGAACTTCAGTGTCTCCTCTTTCATTCCCCAAACTTTAAGCGCGATATCTTATTTATTTTGGACGTAAGTTTATAATGAAAAATTGAGGACTAGCTTGGTCACGTGACCCACTCGTCACATGGCCTTAAGGCTCGATGACTCTCAAACAAAGAGACTCGATGCAAAAATAAAACAAAATGATGTGGCTAGGGAGATGCCGGATAAAACTTCAAGCTTTGCAAAATTTATCAGAACGAGAACTTGCAGTTGCAAAACCTGAACCGAAGTTGTACCAGTCATTATAATAGTATGGTCATTAGAAATAATTTTTAAGAATGTCTGCGATACTACAACTTAATTCTGTTGAACATATTGTAGAAGCAGATAAATAAGGGAGCTTAGTTTGAGCTTTGAAAATGCTATAACCGCTGGACTGTGTTAATTTGGTGAGGAAAGTAGTTCCATACATTTGCTTTTCTGAAAATGGCCGTTAAAAAAGGTTTTTCCGACAATAATATGTAAAAGGTTTCTTCTGAAATATTACCAGAATATTTGAGAAGAAATTCAATGCGTACTATTCCAGGAGGAATAATATTCAGGGCCTATTTTAGATAATTAATTATTATGAAATTACAAATTTTTGTATTAGAAGCCCGATAATGCCATCCACACTTTTGTTTGTTCCTTAAAATTGATGACTTACTCATAAATGAAAATACAAAATTTTGGAGGAGTCAAAAGAAGTTTTTAGCTTTAAATTTATAATTTGCAAATTCTGAAACTACGGAAATTAATTTTTAGACCTAAAATGGCCTAGCAAAATCTCTAAATCATTATTCAAAAATTTAATCAGGCGTAGTTTCTTTTAAACTAAGTGGAAAACAATTTTGGGAGTAGCGTTTGAAAAATTCAATACACATTTCTTTTACGAAAACTAGATCTATTCGCGGTCAATTCAACGTAAAAATATGTAAATGCCCACTTTCAATCTTCATAAACTGTGCAATTTAATTCATATTTGCAATCTATCGTTTAGAATAAATTGAAATCCTGAAAATAATTATTACAGTGTCATTATTCAATTTTCATTTATTGATAATTCAACAATTAAACAACTCATTTACAGATGAATCTTCTTTGTGGATTAAAAATTAATCTCTTAACGTAGAACTTTTATCTTTTTTGGTTAAAGATGCAACTGTTTGGTGTAAAATTAACCCGTTTTGTTGGAGGGTTCAACTATTATTTTGAATTTAAGTATTATTAATTAAAATTTTTATTCTTTAGTGCCGAAAGTTAATTCTACTTGATTGGAAAGTCTACCATAATATTAGTTAGGCAATTGGTTTTTGCACTAGAAGCTGGCATTTTGGAAGAAAAATCATTTAAGTTTGAACACGATTTGTGATTTTTCAACAGTTTCTGGTGATATTAACGTTTTTCATAGAAATCGGTGAACAAAATATTAGTGTCTTTTATCTGGAACTGGAAATGGCTACGAAAAGAAAACTCTCTTACATCGAGGATCATCTTGAAGATATTTTTGACGGCAGACGCGCGCACATGCGCACTGGCGGTTGTCGTGTCAACGATGTTAACACGTGCTGCAAGCTTTGAACTTGTGTTTTGAACAAACAAACATAACCTACATATGCTTCGAAATGCCAAAATGGTTAAAATATTACATAGGGGAGTGGGTATAACACGCTACAACGCAAACATTAACAAATTCTTGGACGCTCCTCGTCCCACCACTGCTCACCAAACACATAGGGTGATACCACTATTCCTTCGTTGTACAGGCTAATGCAATTAATGTACTTGAATTCTTTTATCGCTGCTAAAAACTTCACACTACTGGAAAGGGCGATCAGCCTGAATAAGCCTAGTAGTGACATCAAGATTCTCATGAAGCACATGAATCCAAACGTAAGGTGCGGAGCTGTAACTGTAGATTGCAAAGAGATTTTGGAAATAAAACAAAAAGAAAAGGGAGTTAGGAACATGATAGAAATAACTTGCCACTTGTTTCAGAAAGTGCAAAATTTCAACTTGCAAAATGTCAAACTATGTGTTCTCGTGGGCGTGGTATTTGAAGGGCCCATGACTTCTAGGGAAAGATCTATATTCAAATACTGCGAACTGGAAAGCCTAGAGGGGAGTACAAGCTTTTCATCCCCGCCGTGAAAATGATATGGAAACTACGAAAAAAGGCAACGCAGCTCTTTTTAATGCAGCACAATTTTCTTTCGTACAAAATGAAAAAGAAATGGAACCTGAGTGTGGAATGTTCAGGGTTACTTATGGAATACCTTTTCTTGGAAAATATTCGACGTCTGTGCCTTGCTTTTAAGTAGATTCGCTTTTTTGTACTTCCAGTTCTACTCCAACAGTATTTTCGAATTTTAAATTCGGCTGCCTTGTTTGTACGGCCTTTCAACATGCCCATAGCTCGTTCCACCATCCTCCTTTATGATAACATTGTAGTGTTAAAATGAACCCCATTTGGCCCCAGTTGTTCATTGTCCCGGTAAGGCACAATGATGTTCTTTCGATTAGTGTACCACAGAGAAAAAACACGTATATCATGCACAGAATCAGGCATCCCAGTGGAGACATCACAGACAACCTGGAAAAAATGTAGGTTTAAAATTGAGAGGACATAAAAATCAAAGAATATATTTTGAAAATGCACAGCAATACTTTTCGGTAGTCCAAGGGCACACATGTGAAAGTTGCTCAGTTCAATTATAAAATGTAATTTCTAGGTTCGAAAGCAGAGATACACCGACAGTTATCTCAAATTTCGGTGGTCTCTCGGAGGACGAAAATTTTATTTATGAATAACGCGTGCAGTTTTATACTAGTGGTTAATTTATTCTCAAACACTACCGTCAAAAATCGTCGATACGATCAGCAAAAGTACTATTAAAAATCTATGCTGACTTTGTAACGTGATTACCCGTTCAAAAATGCAGCGAGAAGCTTTTATAAAAAAACTGTTAAAAAGCTTATTAACTTAAGCGTGACCTGACCCCTAATAAAGATATTTCTGACCTTTTCAAGAGAATATACTACATGGAAAGTTTAAAAAAAATGCAGGAACTTCTCGAATTTTGTATCTCGACTTCAACTTCTTGCATGACCTAGAAAAGTTGTAGCAAAAATCTAAAATTCATACCACATAGTATTCAATCAGGGGTCTCCAAAGGTAGATCCAAAGGATGTGTTGGCTGGCTGACGACCAACAGAGAGAGGTGTAAATGAGCCTTTAGCGAGGTGAGAAAAAGACACCAAACAAAACAAACCTCGAAATTTCCCATGAGAAATGAGGCAAAACGAGACGAGACCGCGGGATGAGATATCGCAAAGACACTCATGGCGCGTCGGGCATTTCCGTTGGATTGACGCAGGCTGCTGCACCATATATGTATTATTCAACGACAGCGCGCGATTTTTAAATACGATTAAAAATTAAGGACGTATTTTTTAAATTCATTAACCAATTTTCTGAAAATTGATTTTAAATTTGATTTTAAACTTCATTCAATATTAAACATAAAATTCAAACTACAAATTGAAGTTATAAAAATAAAAAAATATTTAAAGATGAAATGATTCCAACAGTTTCATCTTTTAAAAAACTGCCAATTGAAATTGAAAATTTTTGAAATATTATGTCAATACAAAACTAAAGTTTTGGACTAATTGGAATTTTTACGATGGATCAAAGTTTAATTTATGCTTTTATAGTTTTTTATGTTTTTAAAATTTTTGGTGTTGTTACTTTGCTGTAAGAACGTTACTTTATGTAGGAATTTTTAAAAATATTTTTTGTGGTTATACTGAATGTTCAAAAAAAGAACCCGAGATAATAAAAAAAAAAAGTTTAAAAAGTTAGAAGTTATTTTTTTCTTTTTAAAAAGTTACAGAATAACCAAAAAATTTTCTTGTTGATCTTACACCGATCGAGTAAAGGAACATACTATTAAATCATCGTTTTTAAATCAATAAAATGCATTGCACATTTAGAAACTTTACAAATGCATTCAATAATGTTATTCAAACAAATTTCCTAATTTATGCTTACGATAAAATTAGGAATGTTTCAATTTTTATGAATAAACCATTTTTACAATAATTAAAGTTGAAATTATAATAATAATATTTATAATTAAAAATTACGCTTATCACTTATTTATTTATGCTATAAATAATGCCTCTCACGAAGTACGACGTATATCGTGCCTATCACGAAGTGCGGCGCATATGCCTCGCACCCTGCAGGCAAGGCGTGCCTCGCATTCCATGCGTGTAACGTGCCCCGCACTTCACTGTTGACTCAATGAAAATTGTAATTGCAATTTCGGAATAGGTACATGAAAAAATTTCCAATTCATATGTTTGGAATTCTGTTTGGATTATGTAAATTGAATGAAAAAGCAACACAGCACATATGTTTACATTGAATTGTGGATAAAAATGTTCAATTTATGAGCACAGGACAAAAAGGACAAAAGCTTTTATTTTAATATTGGTGTGTGCATGGCTGGCGATGTATACGCCTGTTGAGTAGCTAAGACAGCGCCACCAATCTGGAACTATTGGGAAGAAATTTGAATTTGATTTCAATATTGACAAGAAATTGTACAGTAAATAATTCATTTTAAATCGTAGTAAAACATTTTTTATTACAATGAATTGATATTCACTACACTTCTTCATTACCATTACGAAAATAAATTTGAAATACCCAATAGTTCACGAGGCCCGCCAGATGTTTATTTTCAAGAAATGTTTGTAATTACAAATTCTGTAATCTATATTGTTACTACTATTGAAGATATTTCACTTGTGGGACACGAATAATTAAAATATTCAAATCTGTTAATGACAACAATGTTTTATTCGCTAATAGTATTTGGCGACTTATAGTGATCTCACAATATTCTCTGGTGAAATTTTAATGACTCATCCTTACTTATATATATTTCTACTATAATTTTGTATCTAAGGCTAGTAAGAACATATTATTTGGTGGCGTTTTTTACCCTAATTTCTTTCGAGGGTTTATTTTGAGAGATTGAATATAGAAAAAATTAGGACTGCTGGAGAGTACTTGACATCTGGACATATTAATCTATTTCATTCAGTCCAAAGACGCAAAAGTTTGGCAAAAGTGAGAAAGATAGATACCAGTGTTGCTGATTACGTCAGACAGGTAAGACCTGACCAATTATTTCTTTGTGGGTTCGCAGTCTCTAAAAATGCTACGGAGATTGCGTCAATAAAGAGTTTGGAATAAAGGAGATATTGTTAAGATAACAGATGATATATTAGGAAGACAAAGAAAAGGTAAATAGTTACATTAATTAAAAAACTTACAATTACCTATCTAATCCTATCGGGTGTTTGAATGATTTTTCTTTGAAGTGACTCAATTAGTGTAGTGAAATGACGCATGATCACTGTTCGCTAGTAGAGCGATACACGGTTCTAAACAGCTGCCGAATCCACTCTTGAGTTATTTTTCACGAACGTTAAACCAGCTGACTCTTAATCGGGAAATGACTCGTACGAGGACCAGAAGTCTCAGCCGAAGGAAATTTAGTTCACAACTTGATGATTCGTTACTTGGTTCACGAAGATTTAAAAGTACTCCAAAAATAAATGTTCAAATTTTTTATTTTTATATATTACATTTTATACAATAGGTGTTTCTACACTCTATTCTAGATCGGCTTCTAACCTTCGAACTATTTCACACTAGATTACTTTACGTAGGTTACTTTTGTATGCAATTTTTTTTAAACTTTCTACATTGTGTTTTTAAAATAGTGTTGAATGTGTCTCTTTCAAGCAAGCGTATGAATTCAATAACCTAAAAAGAAGTATAAAAAATGGTTATGATCCCAGACTTTTGTATATACCAAAGTGTTTAAAATGTTACTAAGGTCCGAAATCGATGAGAAGTTGCTGCGGAATGCTGCAGACCTGGCTTTTGGAACCGAAGAGCACATGTCGTGCAACGCTATGCACGTTTTTGGTCGCGCACAGTCCCGATATCTTGTCGAGAACCAATCTTGATGTCAGTAGATCTTCTGATGAATAAGTAGCGACGATGAAAAGCCTGATGTATCAGTTGCTACTTTTGTTTTGATTGTATAAATAATAAAATTCGTATTGAATGCATTATATCTAAATTTTCCGAAATCATCTCAAATTTTACCTTCACTTCAGGCAAACCATTTCTATTTTTCTAAATTCCTATTTACACTTTTGAATATACAACGTTCAAAACACTTGAATATTAATTTCTGATAATAAAGTTGTTTTTGAGTAGTGTAAAAGAATGCTTTCGGTCCGCTATTTTGTTTTTAAAAAAATTTGTTTTGAGATTTAAAAAACATCACGTCTAAAACCGTAAATTTGTCCGATTTTCACAAAAAATCGAAAGAATTTTAGTAACGTAAATAGTCACTCCCGGTCCGCCATTTTGTTTAAAAGAAACTTGATTTGTGATTTTGAATAAGTCTCTTTAAAACCGTAAATTTGCCGTTTTTTACAAGAATCAGATGCACTTCAGTAACGCAAATAGTCATTTTCGATCCGCCATTTAGTTGTTTCGAAATTTTGAGTCGAGATTTGTAATCAGCAAGTTCAATAAGATAATTATAACTGTGCCTATTATTATACGAATGTACTCATAATCCTAACAATTTAAACAATAACATTTTCAGAGTCAAATACAAATATATGGAATATAAGTACTGTAATGTGGCATTAGGTCACTGATACAAATAATTTAAATGTTATAAAATTTCTATTTCAAATCACTACTCGTGAGGCTTGAACTAGGAGTAAATATTCTGACAGCTGCCTGCGAGCAGCTTGGGTGGATTTGTTGCGAGTAAAATGTACTCTAAACGAAGCAATCAATCAACATTTCGAGTCAACCACCTGCCAATCACTACTTTTGAACGGCTGAACATTGAAATTGAAATCTAAAATCACTTGAATCAATGTTGATACTACCTCTCATTCTGTGGGGAAAAATAATCCGGGAAAACCAGGATTAGAGGTTATAGGGCCCATGTCAACTGGCAAGCCTGTCAGAGTCGTCTGACCAGGGATAGAAATAAATCAATTCACACTGCATTCGCTAACCACAGACGTTCTTTTTTTTATATCAACCGGAGCTGAAGGGCTCACACCAAAACACACAAACGTCACAAGTGACCAGGGGTCAGTGACTGATTCACCACACTCACACACGACACTCCAAAATAACGCGGAGGCCACGACACTTCGACATCGGAGAAGAGGACCCTAGTTGCGCGCATGGAAGTGAGTCGCGTGCGCTCAGGAGCAAGCAGGGAGACGACGTCCAGGTGCCAGCGCTGCGATGTAAACAAACCGGCATGTGATCGAGCGCGCGGCCATGCGACAGGCCATAGACCAGAGTGCAGCCGACCACGTTGTCGATCTGGTTCTTCTGCGCGCCACCTCGCGCCATTCATTGGAAACGAATTTTCTCTCTCTCTCTCTTTGCGGGATCGGTCATCTACGCGTGACGCAACGCATGCTTGCCACCCGTTGTGAACGAATTTTCTCTCTACCGGCGTGGTCGGTCATCTGCGCATGACATAACGCGTACTTGCGAGTCCTTCGGGACGAGCATCTTTGGAGAAAAATCACTCTTAGTTCGACGCTCACGAGGATAAGCACTAATTTACATCATCGAGAAGAAAAGACTGGATCTGCTTGTTCAAAAATTCCACTGGGACTTGGTTCCCTACGGGGACGAAGGGTTATCTCAGGTGAGGTTAATCATCTTCAATTCCTCGCTCTCAGGACTTCTTACATATTAAATTGTATTTATTTTCTCTTTTGTGATCTTAAATGTGTACGCGAGTGGGCTATAAGTGCCAAAATTAAGTCATCAGCAATGGCTGACCGGTGACGCTTTATTAATTTTACCGGAACACCTAACTAGCTCGAGGTAAAATGCATTCTTGCGACTTTATTTTTGCATCGAGTCAGTGATTCGGATCTTGAGAATTCGACCACTCGGTCTCGCAAAATGACCGGCGTTAAGTAGGTTTGAAAATGACTTAACTCGGTCTAGCATTCGCGTGACTTTTGCGGCATAGCGTCAGTGGTTCGGATATTCGAAATTCGACAACGTGGTCTCGCAAAATGGCCGGCGTTAAGTAGGTATAAAAAGTAATCAACTCGATCTAGCATTCGCGAGACTTTTGTGGCATAACGCCAGCGATTCGAAATTGTAAACATTGACCACGAGGTCTCATAAAATGACCGGCATGGCATAGGCAAGTTTCGTGCGAGAACAGACGCCATTATGGTCGTGCTCCACTTTTTGACTCGATATTACGATTGGTGTAATTCATATCCGTAGATGACCAGCCATAATTCAACATCGGGGTATTGTCTCAGATTAATTATGTTAATTTCAACTCGAAATCGGGAATCGCTAATAGTGAGGCTGATCCTGACCAGTTGGTGTAATGGGTCATGAGGGCCGTTTAAATCGGGTAAGAATGGCCGGACAATGTTTGCGTGCCTCGGGGTCATTTGTGTGACGGCGGTCGTACTAATTTCTCTTGAATGTTCGAGAAGCGCGGGTTCATGCAAAGTGGCCACGCGGCCTTGACCTACCGCCGGCTCTGGAAATGTAATCGGACTCAATAATTTACCTTCTTTTCGACGATGCAGTCGGTTTGTTTTTCAATTTAATTCTTTTTGATTTTTACTTCGTTAAATATACGACTTAAAATGAATGTGACTTGTAGAAATTACTGCCTTGCAAGTTTGACGTCAGTCCTTATCACTCCTTTTTCTGCTTCCCTTACCTCTGAACTATTCAGGCTTAATCAATCTCAAAATGATATAACCCGTAAGTATGGTGGGAAGAAGTTCTGAGATAACGTCGATAACTTCCTGATTAAACAGTTGAATTTTCTACCAAATTCTTGAATTTTCAAGCTAAAAATATTATAGTTGATATTTAAACCAAAAAAGATTTCAATTTTGAATAAAAAACAGTTGCATACAACCAAAAAAGATAAATTTTCAACAAACCATTTAAATCTTCAACTAAAACAGATTAATTTTAAATCATACAGTTACGTTTTTAACCAAAATTAAACAAATTTTCTACCAGAAAATACTACTTGTTGACAAAATACATATATTTTTTACCAAATGGTTAATTTTCTACAAAAAATATAATAGTTGGTATTTAAATCACAAAGGGTTTTAATTTTAAATAAAAAACAGTTGAATATAAACAAAAAAGACAAATTTTGTACAAAATACTTGAATCATCAACAAAAACAGATTAATTTTTAACCACACATTGCATTTTTGATAAAAAAATTTGACGTTCTACCAAAAATACGAATTGTAAAACAAATACATATATTTTTCACCAAATAATTAAAATTTCAACTAAGAAGATTTATGTTCTGTCAAAAAATATGAATTTTTAACAAAGTAGTTGAATAACTACCAGAAAGATGAATTTTGAACCGATGGATGTGATGTTATTCAAGATTTTATTTGATTATTTTTTTCGTTTCTAAATATTTTGTAATGAAATAGTTGAATTTTAAGCTTAAAATATAAATCTTTAACCAAAAATGTTGTAGTGTAATTTTTATTGATGCGAATTACTTTTATATTAAACAATACGAATTTTCTACAAAACAGTTTAATTTTATACCAAATTGTGAAATTTTCCTGTAAAAAAGACGATTTTTCTATCAAACAGTTGAACATATGTTAAGTATTTTGTTGAAAATTGGTATTTTTTGGTTAAATCCAACTATTTTTTATTTGGAATGAAAATATTATTTGTTGAAATATCAAATATTACATTTTTCGTTGAAAATTCATCTTTTTGGATTAAAAATGAAACTCTTTGGTTGTAAAATAATTTTGTTCTTGAACATGTAAAAAATATTAAAATTATTATAACAAATCGAAAATATGAATTTTCATGAAAAAAATTATTTTACAACCAAAGAGTTTAATTTTTAATCCAAAAAGATGAATTTTCAACGAAAAATGTAATATTTGATCTTTCAACAAATAATGTTGTAATTAAAAATTAAAAATAGTTGGATTTAACCAAAAAAGATCAATTTTCAACAATATACTTGAATAATCATCTAAAACAGATTAATTTTCAACCAAACAATTGCATTTTCAAAACAGAAGATTAATTTTCTACTAAAAAAGACAAATTCTCAATAAAATACATACATTTTTAACCAAATAGTTGACGAAAAATGTGATGCTAGTCCAAATTTAACATGAATAATTTTTAGTTTATATTCTTCTACAAAACAGTTGAATTTTTAATCCGAGAATATGAATTTTGAACAAAAAAGGTCAATTTTCAAAATAGTTAAATTTTCAGGTAAACAAATTAAGTTTTAACCAACAATGTAATACTTGATATTTCAACAACAAAAAAGATTTTAATTGAAAATAAGCAGTTGGATTTAACCAACAAAAACGAATTTTCAACATAATACTTGAATCCTAAACTAAAATAGACTAAGTTTCAACCAAATAGTTGCATTTTTAATTAAAAATAATTACTTACTACCGAAAAGACGAATTTTCTATCAAGTTATTGAATTTTCCAGAAAAAAATAATAATTTTCTACAAAACTGTTCAATTTTCAACAAAAAGCTTAATTTTCAATCGAAACAAATTAATTTCTAAATAGACAGTGGCATTTATATCCCCAAAAAGGGTGAAATTTGTACAGAAAGAGATGAATATTCAAATCAAAAAGATGATTTTCCAACAAAGTAGTTGAATTTCGAAGAAAGAAGATTTGTTAATCAAGAATGAAAACAAATTGTAATCAAATTGTTGAAGTTTTAAGCCAAAAATACGAATTTTCAACAAAACATTCGAATTTTCAACCAAGAAGTATGACTTTTTAACAAAATTGTTGAATTTTCAACAAAATACATTTTCAGCCAAGCAAAATGAATTCCGAACCAAAAATTCTCAAAAGTAATTTCTTTGGTTGAAAATTTAACTATTTAATTTTTGGTTAAAAATTGATCTTTTGTAGTAGGGAAATAATCTTTTTGGCCAAAAATACAACTATTTGGTTTAATATAATTTTTTTTTGGTTGAAGATTCATTATTTTAGTTGAAAATTATTTCCTTTTATTGCAAATTATTCCGTTTTGGTGGTTTCTTTATATATATATTTTTTTTATGGTAAAAAATGTATTTCTTTGGTTGAGAATTCATATTGCACACTTTTTGATTTTCGATACTAGTTTTTCAAATTTGGGACACTACACGAAAATTCATGGTTTTTATTGCGCGGATTTTTTTAAATTTTTGGCTCATAAAAAGGTTGAAATAGATGACAACAAACTTTTTTATCAGATTATGAATTTGAAAATTGTTTAAAAAGATAAAGCGAATGATGAGAAATACTTTGCAAAGTCCTGCGATTTCAAGATTTACGATTTCTTTCTGCAAACAGAAATATTGCATCCTACTCGGAGGTTTCAAGAGTTGCTCAATATTTTTTCGCCATTCCTGGGCATAACGCCAACTGTGAACTCATTTTTTTCCCTCACAAATTACCCAGTGGAGTAATGAACGGAATCCAATTTCGCTCGAAAGAGTTAAAAATATTGTGACTTTTAAATTCAATTTCAAAAACCCGGAAATTTTATTTTACCTGGAATTAAATTTAGGATGGGAAATTTTTTTATTTGATCGAGGAATCGATAAAGTTTGTAACGCAAAGTAACATAAAGTTTAACACGTGTAAATAAATAATTTTTTCTTTACTATATAAATTTTGTAAATGTATATTATGTTGAAATTCCCATTTCTGTGTATTAATGGTCACGGAAAATAAACAATTGATCAGGGAAAAATTAGAGAATTTTGAAATTTCTTTTTTTTTTGCAGTCGCTTCTTCCTGGCGATTCCGGGCTACTTATCGATCGAGCAAGGGTCTGTTCTATGTTAAGTTACCGACCGATGGTAAATCTGCATCAACGACGGACCTAGGATAATTATCTGATGTTGGTAACTTAGCGTACAAGAGAACCTTACTCGGTCGGTAAATGGCTCCGTAGCCGTATAGCTATACTACTCTTGGTTGAAAATTCATATCTTGGTGTTGAAAATGCAAGTATTTTGTTGAAAATTTGTCTTTTCTTGGTCAATTTCCATTATTTTTCATTTCAGATTAAAATAATTTTTGTTTTCAATATCTATTATTACATTATTAATTGAAAATTAATATTTTTTAGTTGAAATCTCAACCACTTGGTTGAAGGCTAAACCACTTTGTTAAAAAATAGTATTTTGAATTTTTGAATTTTCTTGAAAAATCGAAAATTCTAATTTTGATCGCACAAAAAATAATGAAAAATCAAAAATTCCATTTTGCGGTGAAACTATGCAAGATGCGAAAAAAGATGAATAGCAAAAAATTGTGCACCAAAAAAAGGTCTACAAATTCGTTATTAATCACTTTTTGATTTCACGCGTAGTTCTTGTTTTATTCGTAAGAAAGAACATTAAAAATAAAAAAATAAAATTTTTTGACGAACGACACAAGCTACGAAAAAAATAAATTGACAACAGTTGTTCACCCAAAAAAGAGTTACAAGTTTTTTATGCATCATTTTTTGATAAGACGCGTTGTTTTGGTTTTTATCGTGAAAAATGACATTACAAATAAACAAATTAAAATTTTGGACAAAAAGACACAAGGTACAATGAAATGTGTAATAACAAAATTGTTTTTAAATTAGATCTGAAAATTTGCTTTTAACCTTTTTTTCTCGCGGACACGTGATGAGAATGTGTTCGTTAAAGCCGAAGGAGCTTTAACAAAAGAGAATTCACAATCACAATACATGCAAAAAAACATTTTTCTTCCTGATTAATTTTAGCAAACAAATGCAATATTTATTCTGCTGTAAAAAATGCGATAATTATTTTGATTTTAAAAATTGTTGATAAAACGATCACGGGAATATGAAAAGCCATTGTATTAACTTCTGATCATCATAAACTATTTTTTGAAATACCAAGAAAAACCATTGATGACCTGGAATTGACCAAAATATTTTGTTCTCTTCATTAAAACGGTGTCCTAGGTGAGTTAAGCATTTGTTTATTCTTAAAAAAAAAAAAAAACATTTTGATATGCAAAAACTATACATTTAGTTTTTTTTTTAAAGAGAGAATCAATATACTGGGTCTCAATGGCACACCAATTTAGCTGTATAAAGTTCATTTCAATCAGTGATTCTTTTATTAATTTAAAACAAAAAAAAATTTTGAATCATAGTAAAATATCCATTGGCTGTCAGTCAAAGAAAAGTTTCTTTGATGCAAATAAATTTCTTTTAATTCAAAGAAATGGTTTTTTGTTCGAATGAAAATTTTTCTTTAATTAAAGATGATTTGCTTCTTTTTGAAGATATGTTTGGTAAAATGAACAACATTATGCTAAAGAAAAGGTTTCTTTAATTCAAGACAAACCTTTTTCAGAGTGTTTAATTTAGAACTCAGAGAAAAGATTCTTTGATTCAATGAAAATTGTTTTGAATTAAGGAAAAATATTAATTGGCTCTTAGTTAAAGAAAAGTTTCTTTGATGCAAGTAAATTTCTTTTGATTCAAAGAAATTGTTTTTTGTTCTAATTAAAATTTTTCTTTAATTAAAGATGATTTGCTTCTTTTTGAAGATATTTTTGGTTAAATAAACAAAATTATGTTGAAGAAACGGTTGCTTTAATTCAAGAAAAAATTTATCTGAGTGTTTAATTTAGAACTCAGAAAAAAGATTCTTTGATTTAAAGAAACTCTTTTTGGATCAAACAAAAATATCCATTGGCTCTCAGTCAAAGAAAAGTTTCTTGGATGCAAATAAATTTCTTTTGATTCAAAGAAATGGTTTTTTGTTCGAATTAAAATTTTTCTTTAATTAAAGATGATTTGCTTCTATTTTTCAATTCAAGAAAAATATTTCTCCGAGTGTTTAATTTAGAACTCAGAAAAAAGATTCTTTGATTCAAAGAAAATCTAATGAACTTTTTTATTAAAACTTCAACTATTTGGTTTAAAATGTAACTATTTGAAAATTCGTCTCTTTTCATTGCAAGTTGAACTTTTTGATTGCAGTATGGTTTAGTTTGACATTATTTTTTTTTTAATTTAACTGTGTGGTTGAAAATTGATCTCTTTTGATGGAAAACTCATTTTTTTATTGAAAATGTAATTATTTTGTTATAAATTCAACTATTTTCATAAAAAGTCATATTTTTGGTCAAAACTGAAACTGCTTGTTAAACATTTGTCTTTCTGGATAGAAAATTCGTCCTTTTGGATTGAAAATTTATGTGTTTTGTTGAAAGTTAATTTTTGGTTGAAAATTTATGTATTTTGTTGAAAATTCATATTTATTGGGTAAAAATTAATCTTTTTGGTTAAAAAATCCACTATTGAAGATTCATCATTTTAGATGAAAATTAATCTTTTTGATTTGAAATTCAACTGTTGCAGTAGAAAATTCAATTATTTTGTTGAAACTTCGTTTTTTTTCTTTGTTGAAAAGTAATTTTTTCAATTAAAAATTTAACTGTTCTAGTTAAACTATCCATGATTTTAGTTGAAAAGGCATCTCGTCGATTAAAAATTAGTTTTTTTTAAACTGAATATTTAAATATTTAATTTTTGGTTAAAAATTATTTTTTCAGCAGGAAATTCGTCGTATCAGGTTGAAAATTTATCTTTTTGGTTCAAAATTGATCTATTCCAGTTAAAAATTTAACAATTTTTTTGAAAATTCATTTTTTTTTGTTTTTGTTTGAATATTGATTTTTTAACTTAAAATTTAACTATTCCAGTTGAATATTGCATCATTCTAGTTGAAAATTCATCTTTTTAGTTGCAAAATTTATCTTTTTTTATTTGAAAATTAATCTTTTTGGATTAAAATTTAAATATTCCAGTAGAAAATTTAACTTTAATTAAATAATAAATTTTTTTTTAATTTCTGGTTGAAAATTTATATTTTTTATTTAAAAATTCCTCTTTTTAGGCAGAAAATTCATCTTCTTGATAGAAAATTTATTTTTTTGTGGAAAATTTAACTACTTTGTTCAAAATTGTTTTTTTTTTAAATTAGTTTTTTAACTTAAAATTGATCTATTTCAGTTGAATATTCCATGATATTAATTTAAAATTGAACTCTTCATTTAGAAAATTAATTTTCTTTCTACTGAAATTTTAAATATTCAATTTTTGGTTGAAAATTTATATCTTTTCGGTTTGAAAATTCGTTTTTTTTTTAAATTGCTTTTTTGACTTAAAATTTAACTATTCAAATTCAGTATTCCACCATATTAGTTTTAAATTCGTCAAATTTCTTGAGAAAGTAATTTGTTTAACTGAAAATTGAACTGTTCAATTTTTGGTTGACAATTGATTTTTGTTAGTTGCAAATTTGTCTTTTTTGGTAGAAAATTAATCTTTTTGTTTGAAAATTCATCTTGATGATTTAAAATTCAACTGTTCCAGATGAAGATTCGTAATTTTAGTAAAAAATTCGTCACTTTGGTTCAAAATTAATTTTTGTTGTTTAGATGAAAATTTAGCTTTATGACACTGGATTTATACTGATTTAAATCAAACTTCTTTTTATTGTTTTCACTAATTTCAGGAAAATATTGTTAATTAAAAATATTAATATGTTAAAAATGTCCTGAATTTTAGGTATATAAAGATAAAATAAAATTTTTTAAATAATTTTTAGTTTATTTTTGATGATTTTAAATGGAAAAATCTTCAGCTCTAACATAGCTTCCCAGAGCATCAAGCATTTTAGCACCCTTATTATGTATTTTATAGCTCTCGACTTTGGCTCATCGCCTCCCCATTTTATCGCTGATCAAATCATTTACTTGCACATTTTGGTTCGTTTATGAGCCATTCAGATCGTTAACACACTCAGAAAAAAATGTTTTTAAACCAAAAGTTTTCGAGAAAAATCCAAAAAAGTGAATTGGCATTTTGAATTGATTGGGAACAAATAATAAATATTATTATTATTAATAATAATAATTTAAATAAAAAGGCTCTCAGTAACTACTTCAAGGAAAATTTATATTTTGTATGATCCGTATAAAAAATTGGAAAAATATTTAAAAAATCTGTTTTATTTCAGAAAAATATATTCACAAAGAAGAAAGAAATTGTTTAAAAAATGTTTTCCTCTGATTTTTATTTCTTATTTGTTCATAACCAAAATGTCAAAGCAAAGTAAAAAATTTCAGAAAAAATTGCAACTTTAGAGGTATTATATAAGAGGAGGTAGTTA
This sequence comes from Andricus grossulariae, assembly GCA_011634705.1. Classification (NCBI taxonomy): domain Eukaryota; kingdom Metazoa; phylum Arthropoda; class Insecta; order Hymenoptera; family Cynipidae; genus Andricus; species Andricus grossulariae. Next base: position 4,305,149 of record JAABKJ010017545.1, read on the forward strand.
CAAACAATAATAACTTGTTTAAACAATTGTGTTTGTTAACTTGCATTAATTATTTCCTCGCTAAGTAAAAAGTATTAGACAAAAAGTAAAAAATTTCAGAAAAACCCGCGACTATTTAGCATTAATTAGAAGAAGATAGTTGTGAACAATAATAATTTGTTTAAATAATCCGTTTTGCTAAATTGCATAAATATTACCTGAAAAGTGACAAAAAGTGTAAAATTTTAGAGAAAAAATGCAAATTTCTAGTATTATGTGTAGAGAATATTGTTATGAATAATAATTAATGGTTTAAACAATTATTTATATTAAATTTAATTGATTATTGCCTCACTCTGAACTGAAAAGTTGAAAAATTCGGAAAAATCATTTTCAATGCTATGAATTGAAGAATTAATCAAAAAATTTATAAATTTTCAAAATTATATCACTTCAAGCAATTTTAAGCTAGAAACATTAATTTATACATTAAAATTCGGTTTTAAATCTTTTTAAATATTCTCTTAAAAATTTGTTTAAAAAAAGTAATTTAAACATTTTCTAGGAATCTAAGGATTATTGGATTATCTTTTAACTCGAATTTTTCCTATTTTTTTTTTAAATCCTGCAAAATTAAAAAAATTGCCTTAAAATCTTTTAGATTCTTTTTTGAAAATTTTGGAAATCTTATTAAATATTCTTTTAAAATTAATTTTAAAAAATCACTGTTAGTTTGTATTAGGAATTTTATACAAATTTTTCATTCATTTAAATCCTTTCGAATTGCTTAAGAAGATTATAAATTTTGTATTCGAAATCTTCAAAAATGTACATTGAGTTTTAAAAGTTTTGAAATTTTTCCACGTTTTAAATTATTTTGAAATCTTTTCAAAATTTCTAAATATATTTTAAACTTACTCGATTATTTTCAAAATTAATAATGGTTCAATTGTCATATATCAATCAAAATTAATTTATTTTTTAAACTTTTTATATTTTCTCTTAGAATTAATTTTTCAAAATAATCATTTAAAAATTTTTCAGCAAACCTAAGAAACTTTTGTGACATTTTATATTTTTTTTGTAAAGATTTATAATTGTCTAGAATAATTTGCGTAAAATTAAAAGTGTTTTATGACGTCAAACACCCAAATTAAAAAAAAAAGTAAAATCCTGTAGTTTTCTGTAATAACTTGTAGATATTCACAACAAAGTAAACAAAAAATATTAATTAAAAGTTAAAAATATTTTTTAATTGTAGAAAATTATATACTTTATTGTTTTTTTTTTCTACAAGAATATACAAAAAAAAATTAGCTATTTGTATTTAACTGTACTTTTTTGTTAAATAAAAAACAAAAAAGGTCGAGTTTTCAACCAAATAAGTGAATTTTCAATTGAAAAAGATAAATTTTGTAGCAAAAATGAAATAGCTAAATTTTTAGTAAAAAATTAATTTTCAACCAATTTTTTTTTAACTGAAGAAATGAACGTTCAACTAAAATTATGCATTTTCAATTTTCGACAAAAAAAGACAAATTTGCAACTAAAAAAGATAAATTTTGTACAAAAAATAGAATAGTTAAATTTTAAGTTAGAGAAATAAGATTTTAACTGAATAAAATAAATAAATAACAAAATAGTTAAATTTTCAACCAAAAAATTAATTTTCTACCAAAAAGATTAAATGTCTATAAAAAAAATGTCGACAAAAAATGGAATAGTTGAATTTTTAGTTGAAAAAATTAATTTAAAAAAAAAACGAAATTTCAACCAAATTTGTTCAATTTTGAACGAAAGAAATGAACTTTTAACTAAAATGATGCATATTCAATAAAAAAATTTTTTCAACCAAATAGTTTAATTTTGAACCCTGAAGATGAATTTTCCACCAAAAATGACAAATTTTCAACAAAATAGCTGAATTACAACTAAAAATATAAATTTTTAACAAAAAAGTATAATAGTTTAATTTTAAGTCAGAGAAATAGGATTTCTAGCAAACAAAGACAGACACCGACAAAATTGTATGATTTTCGGAATCTGTGAGTGCCAAAACGTAAAGATCCGTTAAAAACCAGAGATAGCAAATTTGGACGATTACATTACACTCTCATGAATGAGAATGTAAAAATCAGTTATATTATTATTGATTGTCCAAACCAAATATTTTAATCCTTTACTTATAGGGGTGGATGGCACGTAACGTAGGTGTTATTTAGAATAACACTGATGATTCTTAATAGAATTTAATATCAAAACAAGATGTTTGCAGTAACAAAGTCAAAAATCTTAAAATACATATATGTCATATGGCGAAGCATTCTCGGGGTAGATTTTATAAATGATGATACTCTGGAGGATAAGTGTTTTTACAAGTCACGCTTATATTGTAATACAGCATCAATTAGACCATTTTTGTGTAAAAACAATTAACAAAAAACAATGTTACTTCTCAGAACACGAAAAGACTCAAACATGTAGAAGGGTTGATTTCAACCGCTAAACGTGAACGTTTGCCCAAATTTTTTTTTTCATAGTCTGGGATCCTCTTTTCACCAGCAAAGTAACATAAAAATCAGCGCCGGGCACTATCCTAACTCCCCTGGTCAATGACAATACAGTGGGGACACATGAGTGGCGTTTGCGGGGGGATGTGCGGTGTGCACTCAGGCGTGACAAAACAGAGAGAGAGAGATAAAACAGGAGAGAGACAAATAGTTCCGAGTCTCTGGATTTAACGTCAAGATCAGCCCCAAAACCGGCGCTAAATCCAAGTTCGACTGTATTTGATTCTTTAGGCTTTATGTTTGTCATCAGCGACCATCAATAAATCAATAATATAGATTTCATAGATTTTCATGCTATTAATGGTAGATAACGGAAGGTTAAAAATTATTATGCATTTTTGCAAGGTAAATGTATACCAGAGAAAAATTTTGCAAATGAGAAAATTTGTTGAATTATCTGTTATAATTACTAACTTGCTATTCAATTTATATTGAAAAAAATTTTTGTAACAAAATTGCGAAAAACAAGTTTTGATTGCAAAATTTTGCACTTAATGACAACCAGTGATTTTCTTCACATCATATGCGTGCTCAGCAACCCCGAAATCATCGAATACACCTGATTTCAACTCGATTATCGCACATTTTCTTACCGTGTCCCATTTTTGCAAGGGTGAGAACCATTGAAAAATTTTGAAAATTTGCTCATTCATCTGTTACAATTTACTTTCTTATGCAATTTTTGATGAAGAAAAAAAATTGGTTGCAAAAATATTGCGCAAAAAGATGTTAAATTGCAACATTTTTGCACTTAGAGGCAATTTTTGATTATTTTTACATCATATTCTTGTTCAGCGAGCCAAAAAACTTACTAGGTACCAATTTCATCTCGATTTCCGCAAATTTTCTTATCATGCCCCATTTTTTCATTGACAGGACCACTGTGACGCGGCGCCCCTAGACGCGCTCAAACTTTCGAGCGAAGCGAGCCGCGAGCGAAGGGAATGTGCCCGCGCAGCGGGCAGAGTTTTTTATTTTCGAATTGGGTTTCCAAGTGTTCAATTGCGAATAATTGAAATTATTTATTCCTAAAGGTCTGCCATTTTTTAATTATTATTATTTATATTTCGCAAATAAAATGAAATTGAAAGTTAATCGGGCATTATAACTAAACGTAATTTCTCGCAGAGAAAATCTTTTATCCTTATCGGCACATTTCAAGTGTCAGATACTGAGATAGAAAACGTAATTTAGAAAATGATGACAAGAAAGATTAATGGTTTCTTCTTTCAAGCTGAGTGTTCAATCAGCACTTGCAACATCGCGGTTTTACTTGCAGTTTTGATCTTTCAACCCTACCTGATCCTCAAACGATAGCAATCATTACAATACATTATATTCGTTCTCAATTGAGCCGCCGGATAGTAATAACCCAAGCGACCAAGTGCCTGCCCACTCTCAGGCGAAATATTTTATGTCGGGTTATACTATCCAGAGGCTCAATTTGAAAAAAATGTCAATGTCAAAAATTGAATAAATATCACTGAATTTTCGACATACTCGAAGGAAAAACTTCATAATGATGAAAAGATAAAATTAATTTCCCTAAAAGTTCAAGTTAGAATTTATTAAAGATGATTCAAGCGATTTTTGCTTCCCGTATTCAATTCCAATCAATTCCTCCACTATACAGAAAGGAAAAGATGAGTTTTCAAATTACTCAAGTGATCGAAAAGCAATAAGAAGTTAATGTTAAGGTAAATGCAGGTAAATGTAATATGTAAACTTAATGGGATATGTTTTGCAAGCCTAGTTACTGTAAAATACTAAAATACAAGAGAGTAGGAGTCCTCACGGCGAAAAGTAGACATTAAGACTCAATATCTGGATTTTTAACTATACGATAATGACCTAGATATTTAGGTGTAATATCTTCATATTAAAATTTAATATCCAGATGGTAAAGTTTAATATCTCAATATTTTTAGATTTAGATTTTGTAATACCTGGATATTGAATTTTAATATCAAAATATTCCAGCTTAATATCTAGGTCGTTGTAATATAGTTAAAAATCCAGATTTTGAATTTGAATATCCATTTTTCTGCTCGAACCTATATTGTACTTTTCCTCATATATGTAAACAGGAAATCTATCCTTTCTCTTCACCTGCCTACTGTCCTACTGGGAGCCAGTGTCAGTTTTATATGGCAGTTGCTCCCAGTGGGACCCTGCGGTGGTTGTTTAACCTTATTTTTTAAATATATATATCTAAAGTATCTAAAGTTTTTTCCAAGTATAATTTTTCATAGTACGGAGCCGGGTAAGACTGCAGAAAAAGTCGATCATCTTCTATTTTGTTGAAACTCACATATTTTATGTGTATTTTTTGATACTGAACACGAGTCTGTCCGAAAAAAGTGTCGACCTATTACCGGTTTCGAGATGTCGAGATTTTCACTATCGAAAATTTCGATTTTTTTCTATGTTTTTTTTAATACACTGATATTACGTATTTTTCCACGCTAAACATAAAGTACCCCTCCCCCTTCCCTTCTCCGCGCATTTGTCCTCTTAACCATGCTACCCCACCTACCCCTCCACCCATATTACAACAGTTGGAAAAGGGACCGGGGTTCCTTCGAATTCGAAACGATCCTAACTCGGGGGCATTTACAACTCGTAGGCGCACCCCCGACCCCTTTCCAGCATTTTTGTGTTTGGGGGGCGTAAGGTTTGAGGAGCCTTGTGAAAAAGTTAGAAAAGGGTTCGGGTTGCCTTTGAATTCGAAACGATCCCAACTGAGGGGCATTTACAACTCGCAGGCACGCCCTAAACCTTTCCAACATTTTTTGTTGGTGGGGGGGAATGGAAAAGTCGGACAAGGGGTAGAGGTGCCTTCGAATTCGAAACGATCCCGACTGTGTAGAATTTACGACTCGTAGGTACCCCAGACCCTTTTCCACCGGTTTTTGGAGGGAAGGGGGTAGATTTTTTTGGGGGATGGGTGCTTGTAGAACGTTATCGATATCTCGAAAACGGTAAGAGATCGACACTTTTTTCGGACAGATTCGTGTTCAGTATCAAGAAATACATCAAATATGTGACATTTAACAAAATCGAAGGTGATCGACCTTTGATGCAGTTTTAACCAGAGCCGTTGAAATATTTCGCATTTTTTAAAACAAACGACTCAGAATATGTTTAAAGTTTCGCGCGTTTATTATAAATAATGTTTTTTATAATTTCTAAGGATTCAATTGATATTTTAAATTCATAAAGCTTTGACAAATTATATTACGAGATATTATTAAATATATTAGCACCGTCGATTAATTAAATAATTAAATGATCCTAAAAATATCATTAATCACTTCTTCCATTTGTCTCTGAAGTCCATAAATTTGAATAATAGTTCAAAAAAAGTTCTTATTTTATCTTCTTGTACTTAAATGTAGGGCATATTTAGGTGAAATTAACGTAGGTATGTACTACATTAAACTCAATTCAGTCCGCTTTAATTTCCTAACTTTTCAAGTAGAAATATTACATTTTCAAAATGATAGATGAATTTTTAACCAAATAGTTGCATTTTTAATTTAAAAAGATCAATTTTCAATCAAAATATGAATTTTGAATTAAAAAATATCAGCTTTCAATCAGAAATAAAATACTTAAGTTTTCAGTTAAAAAAATTACCCCCCGCCCCCCTCAATTTCCAACCAAAGTGATGCATTTTCAACTAAAATGATGAATAATTATCTAGAATACTTGAATTTTCAAGCAAAAAGATGAGTTTTCAAACAATAAGATTAAATTTCTACCAATAAAGAAGATTTTTCAACAAAATACATGAGTTTTCAAATCAAAAAGGCCAATTTTCCACCAAATAGTTGAATTTTGAAATAAAAAAGATCAATTTTCAACTAAAAATTTAATAGTTGAATTTTTAGTTTTAAAAACTAATTTTCAACTAAAGTATTGAATTTTCAATTAAAATGATGAATCTTCAACTAGAATAGTTAAATTTTAAACAAATGCCCTGAAATTTTCAGGTTTTCCAGCTAGATATATGAAAATTCACTGACAATTCCAGGTTTGCCATATTTTCCAAGTAGGAGATACACCCTGTTATTGAGATCAAAAATACAGATATTTTTGTTCTGTAATTTAAATTAAGAATACCAGAAATAAATCTCTCAAAAATTCTTGATTTTATAGCAGAAACATTCTTCTACGACCGCAAAATTCTTTCTTAGGAATTAGTTTCTGAGCCTTATACTGTAAAATCTTAAAAATGTTTTCTCAAGTTTTTATGTATATGTATAGTTTTTTTTTTAAACCTGAAATTTCTTTCAGAGAATTTCGTGTTTAATGCACATCTTTTCTGTTTGAAAAGAATTATCTACCAAAGTTTCTTTATGAAATGTGCAAATTTTAAAACCCATTTTACGATTATTGTAAGTAGATGCAGTGGAGTCGTAACTTCTAAGGATGGTTATAAAATCCTTTTAACGGATATAAAAAATAAAGAAGTATGTGATGAAACAACGTTTTACTGATTTTTTTAAGATATACCGGCTGCTGTGTCATTACCTCACTTTTTGGACGCTGACCCCAGTTTAATGAAAGGAATTCAAGGTCTTAAAGCTGATCCAGAAAAACATCAGACAACAATTTATTTGCAACCTGTAAGTACACGATTATTTCATTTTTTTAATATAATTTTCTTAATTTTTGTAACATTTTAAATAAGATAATAACTTCAATTTTTGCAACAGAGCTGTGACTTTATTTTTTCAGCAAATGGGCATCCCAATCGAAGTTCACTCCAGGGTGCAAACAAATCTCATTATGCACGACACACACTACAATCCGAAAATTGCAGCCTTCAACGGGTTAACTTTGCCAATCATCTGGACAGATCTGGTGAAAAATATTTTATAAGAAATTAAATTATTGTTTAAATATCAATTGCAGAAGAGACTATGATTTTTATTGATTAAGAGTAACGAGATTAGAAAGGGTTCCAACTTATAACTTTTCAAAATTTCGTGAAATTAAAAAGAATTTTGATTTATGAAAGTAATTAGAATTAAATAAATTGGATCTGAGAATGTTAAAGTTTGAACAGAATTGACTGATATCTGATAAATTATCCTAATTTGAAAATATCTGGATTTTTAAACGTTTAAACCTTCAAAGTATATTGAAATGAAATAATTTGTTGGGACGATTTTCTATTTCAAAGTAGTACTACTTGAGTGGAACCAAATTTTAAAACCTTCGAAGTGTAAAACGAGGAAATTTGAGACTTTTTAATTAAAAATTTCCAAAGTCATAATTGACAACGGATTTCTAGTTTTTTCGGCTTTTTGAAATATAAAATTTAATTTTTATTTTGTTTGGATGCCATCAAATTCAATGACAATCAATATCAATCTCCAGTGAATAAAAATATTTTTCAATTTATAGGTATTCTAGAACAAAAGTGTTCATTGTCTTCATTAACTAAAAAATAAATTTTAGAATTTACCACATGCACACTTTTATCGATATTTCTTTTTTCTTTTTAATTAACTTCTTCATAATAATTTATTAGGTGTTTCTCAATTTAAAAGTACAGTGAAACCTGGATTTAGCTCCCCTGGATTTTGCCCTTCCGAGAATTGACGCCGCGCCGTGGGGATACGTGAGAGGCGTCTGCGGGGGGATGTGCGGTGTGCACTCAGGCGTGAGAAAACACACGGAGAAACAGAACAGAGATAAAACAGGAGAGAGACAAAATATTTCCGAGTCTCTGGATTTAATGTCGAGATCAGCCCCAAACCCGGCGCTAAATCCAGGTTCGACTGTAATTTAATTTGAAAACATTAACATTTATACATTCAAGCTGTCGAAATTGAAATCGTTCAAATTTAGAAGCATCCACTTAAAAAATGATGAAAATTATAAATAATAATTCAATCTTTTAAAAAGGTGTTTTAAAATTGTTATTGTAATGATCAAAATTGTTTTAATTTAAAGTCAAAACTGACTTCAAAACGAATATTGTTCTGAATTAAGACACATATAAAAATTCAAATTGTTGAACAGATCTTGCTTATTCCTAGAAATAAAAACTCAACTTTTGCAAATATTCAAGAGAATACTTTTTTCTGTCAACTTAAAAAAATTAAGGTTATGTAAATTCAACCAATGTGCTCCTTTTTGTTCTTTTCTTGTGCAGCGTTTATATTGAAAACTTTTTAATGGAAAATTATAAGCTTAAACAAAACTTAAAATATATCAGATTTTTCCCCCAAAAATTGATTAGTTTAATTGTTCATCCAATTCCAATAATTCATCAGTATAACCTGTTTGATGACAAATTATAAATTAACCAAATTCAAATTATATATTTTACTAGATTTTTTCAAACAAAAATAGACATTAAACCCAGAAAAACCAGAGGTTTTGGTTAAGTGAATTTTTCCATTGAACCTGGCTTCATTTTCCCAAGAGCCATCATATCCAAATTTCAACCGAATTTAATGCCAAAAAATCATTCATAAGTTTTCCTAGTTATTTTGTCCTAAAATCGAACAAACTAATTAAAAAATTGAATTTTTCTTCTATTCATCTGCAGTCGAGTGGGTCTAAAACACAAACTTTGGAAATTTGAAGCGCCTTAACAATTAAAAGCTTCGTTTGAAATCCCTCATTACTTGTTTAACATTTTAAATGCTGAGGTTGGGCGGAGTCGAAATAGGGTTACAAATTTATTAAATTTCAGAGTTTTGAAAAAATCTTGAATGCTATTTTTTTCTGACTCTGCATAATATCTATGCCAAATTTTGAAACATTGTATCGGATTATTTATTTGTGTTTATATGAGAGAAAATCTACTGTATATGAAGCCCTAAAAATTAAAGAAAAAATCTAGAAACTCTGAAAGTTATAAATAATATAAACTTCCTGGGACAGAAACCCTTATAGTTTTATTCGGTGTCCTGCTGTCCGTCGTACTTCTTACTGACGAGGGGGAGGAGGTGTAAGAGGGGTCAGGATGTCGAGTGATCAGCCGATTTGAAATTCCCAGGTTTTTTCCCCCGACAAATTAAAAAATGTACACCGTCTATTTATCGATGATTGCTTAAGTTCTTTTAATAATGTGAATTATTTGAGAGTTCTTTAAAGATCGAAATGCAAAGAATGTTTAAAATAGTGGCACTAAGCTCAAGATTCGTTCCAATCTGCACAGGGTTGCCTACAGTTTTTTTAATTGAGGCAGAAATATTTACCTCAATTTATCGAACGGCATCCATTTACTTCTTTGAACTCGTTTTTAAGAAGAATTTTTTCTTACTTTAAAAAAAATGTTCTACAATAAGTATCTTTTCTTACTAGTGTGCGTGTCAGATTCGAAAATCTTTTGTTTTGCCTTACCAAATGAATCCCTCTACAATGAGATTTTCCTCTCTGTGATTCTTAACTAAACAATAAAAATATAAAGTAGAAAAAAGTAAATTTTTCGATAAAAGAACCAAATTCCCGGGTTTTCCCCGGTTAAATAAAACTCCCAGGGTTTCCCGGATTCCCGATCCGTTAAAGAGCCTGGGAATGGAGAGAAGAAAAGCTAAATTTTCCTAATTTCTTTTACTTTTCATATTTTTCACACAGGATAGGAGGATAGGATACGAAACATAATATGTTTGCTCCCCCGACCCCTTTCCAACATTTTTTCAAAATCCTTCTATTAAATCCCTCTATTATATATATATTAAAAAATAGTTAAACAAGCACCGCAGGGTCCCACTGAGAGCAACTGCCACGTCTTACGACCGCGAGATGGGTGGTCACAGGACTTGATGAAATCACGACACAGGCCGGCGAAACCCTCGTGTGTTTTGAGGACACGAAGCGACCCGAGGATGACAGCCTTCTGCATCCATCTCGCAAATGCCTTGGCATATTTTTGGCACGCGGGTATGGCTTGATAGGCGAGTGGTGCACCTCTAGAAAGACGTATAAAAAACGAGTTGACCGACCAGATAGCTTCGCCAGGATGAAACATTTTCTAATGGATGTATTATGTTGTTGCAAACAAAAAACCTCAGTGGAATTCTTTCGTACCAATGGTCAGTAATTTGTTATCAACAAAAAAACTTGCAAAATTGAAATGGATTAAAAAATCGATACGAAAAAACATTTATTATATATATTGGGCAAAAATAAGCACTTTTTAACTCTTGTCATTTTTTCGAAAAACGCTGAGATTTCTAGCTACGAGCGATTTAAGGTCGAAAAATAACCAAAATGCGTCATTTTCATACATTTTGTTCTCGGTTTCTACTGGTGCTTTTTAAATTTTCTTTATTCGAGGTTACTCGTCAAAAGTTATATTTCCATGCAAATTTTTTTTTATCCTGGCGACTTTCTTTCTCTTTCAAGAGTTGCGATCAAAAACTCGTAAAATTCATCGATTCTCCACGAGCGGGCGAGTAGCCGGAAAACAAGATATCGAATCACGAACTATTGTTATGGTAACTGTATACTTCTTAATTATGATAGTATCGCATAGTTATCTAAGATTACGAATTATACCTGACATTTAAATGAAAAATGAAGAAATTTAATGTTGTTACAAGAAATGCATATAATAATAACTATTTATTAATACAAAATATACATTTGTGCTTAAATATAAACTTTTATTTATATTTATTTCTAACTATTAGGTGAACAACTAATCTTCGGCCTCACATTCAGTCCCTGCTTCCATATCGTCAGTTTGTATTTCTCGATTTTTACATTTTATAGAGCAAGTGCACTGTTTTTGAGGTTATGTAACGGAACAAGAAAAATTTCTACCACAAAAGCTAATATGGAATTTGAAAGTACTAATCTCCCCCTTTCAAACTTACTTGGATTTATTGGGATATCATTTTAAAAGTGGGGAAAATACAATGACCGAGCGCGTAGCGCGAGGTACATACGTTATCGAGCGCGAAGCGCGAGAATCAACAGTCGCGCGCCATAGGCGCGCACAAAATTGCGAGCGAAGCGAGCCGCGCACCATCAGGGGCAGATTTTTTTCTGTGTCTTTACAATGAAGGGCCATTTCCCGTAACTTTTCGCACGCTGAATCCGAACGTAGTACCAAAAATGTCCTATCACGTCAGAATTTTGAGAAAAAATGATATTCAAATTCCCATTTTGGCCATTTTATAAAAACCGTCGATAGTACTGTTACGAGATGTTACGCCTTATTTTATTATTATATATATACATATTACGACTTGGGAGAAGCTCACCGAAAACTCATTTTAAAATCTATTTATTATCGTTCGACTACGAGCCAAACTATTTGTAAAAACAGTGACCAGCGAACGGAAAACGAATGATTTAGCCCTTCAACAGTACCACTTCCGGTGAAGATCAGCTACCAAGAGTTATGAATGCTTTAACTTTTTAACTGTACCACTTCCGGTGGAGTTTAGCTACCAAAGTAAACCGACAGCCAATAAATATGAACTGAATAGTGTGCCTGTTAAGCTAATACACTTGCTGGCGAGGTCAACTAATCAAGCGGAATTTCTAAATACGAAGCAGAAATGTTTGAAGAAAAAACAACCCATAAAACATAGATGAATCGGCTAACCAATTACCAGGTCCACTTCCTGTCGTTCGGTTACCTAGATAAAGAACACGATACATGACCACTGGTGAATGAAGCTCCATATATAAAACGCCAATAAACCCCAGCGGGTACTTTTTTGGTTGTTCAGTCTTAGTGCAGTCCTAATGCAGTCCTAGTTCAGTTGCTTCTATCTTTTTAGATATTTTTACCCCGGTAATCAAGTTACTCACGATAATCAGCTCAGTTAGTTTTACTGTGTACATAATTGACTTCAGAGATGGCTCTACTGAGTCCACAAATCAACTTAAGGGCATGTCATACTTAGAAAATTATCGATTTTAGCAGTGTTGTGTTCCCCCGGCCTCTCTCCTACAATAATCAAGATTATGCCTAAAAAATTGCGGAATGATAGTAACATGCTAACGGACGTCCCCGAACTCTTCTGTTGTGGAATAATTTAATTTGAGGTACAACAGAGACCGACATTACCGGAATGGCAGAGGCCTCAAAAGCGAATCCTAACCTCTAAATAGTGCACATAGAGAAAATTTTTAGTTAGCAGAATAAATTTTTTTTGCTATTATCCCTCAAAAAAAGAGTTCGGGGACGTATGTTGTTCTATTTTATAGCATCTCCCAATATAGTTTTAAAATTTTTTAATTTTTGTGGACAAAAACCCGGGAGAACTGAACCCGATTCAACACACGCGGAAGTATCACATGCCCTTAAACCAACCTTGTTTAGTATTATCATTGGCATCCTGACTGATTTCTATCAAAACCGGACAGGGATTAAATTTGACCCCTTTGGTCTTTCGACGAAGTACGATACCTGCGGTCTTTCTACTGTCAACACATATTATATTTAATGAAGTCGATTTTTTCCAACACCTGCTCATATTTCTCTTGCGTAAGTGCTTTGTAAGAAGAAAGATTTGCAGGCAAGGAGAAAATGGCAGATGCTACCCTGCTGAGAGCAGTGGAGCCGCACAACCATTTCAAGAAATTCGTGAATTATCTATTTTTGTAGACCATAGGAAGTCGTATTCCAGAAACCCTCCTACGTTTAAAAATAGGCAATGTCATTCATTATGATTTCTTCGGTTCCAGCTTGTAAATATTCGCTAAATTTTCAAATGAACAACACTGCAGAATGATCGTTTTCTTGATGAAGTTCATGTTCCTGCAATCGAGGGTCCAAAAGATTAGCCGAAAAGTCCGCGTCGTGTAACAACTCCAATCTTTCTTAAGTAAGGCTTCTAACGTTATGCTATTCTAATAGAATAATTAGGAAATAATAAAACTCATTAAATAATACAATTTATTACTACCTCGTCTCACAAGTAATAAGCTATAAATACCTAAGTAAACCCGCAAATCTGCCTTTAAACATTTTCTTCATTTTACAAGCACTGTAATATGATGTTTGTTAGATCAATTAGCTTGATATTGTAGGTTTTTATAATTTTAATAATGTATATCGGAGAAAAGAAACTTTTGTTCTGAAAAACAGGTTCTAAGAATTAAGAGTTTTCCATGAAATGATACCACAATGACGTTATTTTATTTTTCATGATATTTCGAAAATAATGAAAATTTTAATGTTTTTTTTAACTTACAAATAGAATTTCTTCAGAATCGTAACAACTTAATAATACAGTTGTAACAACTTAATATCAGCATGATACTTATCATATATAATTTCTTCCCTTCATATAAAAGTTTTATAGTTACTTATTCGATTGATTATTGATGCTGAACTAATATTGAACTAATTACTCATTGAAACTTAGAAAGTACAATTTCAAAATCAGCGCCCGATCTGCCTAAGTTTTGAGGTTATAATGCCATATTGTCATTACCGATATCACCGGTAGAACTGGGAAATTTACCCATCGTACGGATAAGGTCCCATCTCTAGCTAAGATTAGTAAGCTAATTATTACTCGGCTAGAACGATTACCTTCAAAATTGCGTACCCCCAGATTCTTCTGTGAAATTTAAGATGTTAATTCTTCTTCTTGAAGACGATATATGTCAGGTAAGAAGTTTTTTTTTAATTCGAGAATTTTTCTGATTTGGTACCTCAGCATTAACTAATTTAATAACAAGGGTTGATCGAAAAGGTGGCGAAATCGGCAATCGCCCCTAGGATTTTCTGGCTTACCTTTATTTTTTTTATTTTTCTATCCATCCGCGCATGTTTTGTCACTAAATTTCTAGCCTTGAAACTTACTCTACTGAAATTTAGATATCTCATAATGATAAATTGCCCGCATATAAAGTATAATTAAGCACCAGCATATTCCATTGTTACACTGTTAACCATATTCTTTATTAATATAATAATCAGTTTTTTCTCTACTTGGACAAAATGACGATCGCTTATACTCTGGTCTTCAATTTGGCAATCATCCTTAATTTTATCGGTGAATATAATAGTACAAAAATATATGTATAATTTAAAAAATATTACAATATGGCGGACCAAAATTATCACAAATGTTAACGACTTGATCTGACTGTTGATATTTATGTTTTTTGGGTCTTTGAAATGAAATCTGATGCTGGATTTTTAAATTCAATGTGGCGGACATCAATTATTAAAAATGATCAGAGCTTGACAAAATTGATGAGACTTAGGTTATTGGGATTGCTGAGTCGAAGTCTGATGTTGTATTTAATCTGAATGTTAAAATGAAAAAAATAAATCAATAAACGCCACGTCCTCGTTTCGTAAATCTGGATTCGGCTGAGAGCCGCAATTTATAAGAAGTATTCACTCTGCAGCATACCCTAATACTACCATTTTTATAATTTGTTTGCTTGAAATCTGTAATCCCAAATTGGATATATTACATTTATAGTTTCGCAACTTCAGAAACATAAACATGGATACTCCGATAAAGTTCTCAACATTTTTGATAAATTTTGGTCCACCATATTGGATCCAAAAATTTGAATTTTGAACATCCAATACCTGATTTCAATGATTCGACCCCCAAATTCTAAGTACAGCCGCTTTTATAAAAATACGAACATTTTCAATAATCCATGTCTGCCATATTGGATCCCCCCTTTTCAATTTTGGAAATCCAACACCTGATTTAAAATTAGCGACCCCAAAAACATAAGTATCACGAATCTTATCAAGTTTCAAACATTCTTAATAATTCATGTCCGCCATATTGGATCGGCCATTGTGAATGTTGAAAATCCAACATCATATTTGAAATCAGCGACCCCAAAACCACTGAAACACGAGGGCGGTCTGATAAGTACTTAGCCTACAAAAGAAGAACGACAATTTTGGAAAAGTAGAGATTTATTTTTCAACGTAGTCTCCTCTTAGCTTGATACACTTGACCCAGCGATGCTTCAACTTCTTTGACCCGTCTGAAAAATACGTTTTCTGGAGGTCTGCAAAGTACGAGGGTGGTCCGATAAGTACTTAGCCTCACCGCCCGATGGTGCCAATATCGCAAGAGAAATTTACTATCGTGTAGTACATTGTCCTAGACGGCTGCTGTCCAAATATCAGCCGAATCGGACTCGTAGTTTGGTTTTGACCACGTGTGTAAACTGTCGTGTCCGCAGATTTTAGAAAAACGGAGAAAGAGCAATATCGGTCGCTGATTCGATTCTTGTTTTTGGAGGATAACATGACAAAAATCCACAATCTCGTATTGGCAGACTGCCGATTGAAGGTGCGAAATATAGCTGAGACATTAAGCACCTCAAAAGACCGCTTGGGTCATATCCTTCATGAAATTTTGGGCAAGAGAAAGTGGTCGGTGCGATTGGTGCCGCGTTTGCTGACTCCGGACAACAAGCGCAATCGTGAGACCATTTCAGAGCAATGTTTGACGCTGTTTAAGCGTAATCCGAAGGAGTTTCGGCGTCGTTTCGTGACCGTCGACGGAACATGGCTACACTGGTACACACCAGAGACCAAGCAGCAGTCGAAAAAGTGGGTTTCTCCAAGGTAATCTGCTCCGAATTGCAGAAGAAACGGCCCCATTTGGCGAAGAAAGAAGAGCTCTTCCACCCTGACAACGCACCGGCTCACACCTTCGGCGTCGCCAAGGCCAAATTGGTCCAATTATGCTACGAACTCCTGCCCCATCCACCGTATTCTCGAGATTTGGCCCCATGCGACTTTTTTTTGTTTCCCAACTTAAAAAAGTCACTCGCTGGGCAGAAATTTTAGTCGAATGAGGAGGTTATCGCAGCCACGGAGGCCTACTTTGCAGACCTCCAGAAAACGTATTTTTCAGACGGGTTGAAGAAATTGGAGCATCGTTAGGTCAAGTGTATCGAGCTAAAAAGAAACTATGTTGAGAAATAAATCGCCACTTTTCCTAAATTTTTGTTTTTCTTTTTTAGGCTAAGTACTTATCGGACCGCCCTCGTATGTTCGAGCTATGCATGTTTCTGGAGCCTTAAACCCACATTCTTCAATAACCCTGTAACTCCCAAACCCCATAACCCAGTGGAAACGAGACTTTCATTGGGGCAACCTACGTTTTGTCGAACTCAGACACGAGGACGAGGACGTACTAGGCTTCTGTTCCCTTTGGGGTGCTTTATTAACGTGTGTTCCCATTGTCTCACACTTTTCGGGGTGCTTTATTAAAGTGAGGTCCCCTTGCCTCTCACTCTTCGGGGTACCTTTTGAAAGAGTGTTCCCCTTACCTTACATGAATAACAAAAATAAGATAACAAGAAGATAAATTGACTATATGTAAAAGAACGGTTGATAGGATTGGAGAAATGGGATGGGAAAGGAAAGGAATAGGGATGGGATAAAATTGGAAGAATCGGATGGGAAAGGAAAGGAATAGGGATATGATAAAATGGGAAGAATGGGATGGGACAGGAATAGGGATGGGATGTGAAAGGAATAGGGATCGGATGGGAAAGGAATAGGGATGGGATGGGAAAGGAATAGGGATAGGAAATGAATAGGGATACGATAGGATTAGAAATTGGGATGGGAAAGGAAAGAAATGGAGATGGAGTAGGGTAAGATGGGAAGGGATAGGACTGGATGGGAAGGAGAGGGATTGAACGGGAAGAGATAGATCGTTAGTGAGAGGGCTGTGTATTCATGTGTGTAAATGTGTGCTCCCTGTTTTTAGTTGTTTATTTACTAATTTATTTCGTATAGTTAAAAGGTATGTGTGAGTAGAACAAATTTGAAATTATGTAAGTGTGTGTGTGATCTCATATGTATGTACAACTACGTAGTGTGTCCATTTTCTTTATTAAAGCCTAAGGAGGGTCAAAATCCAGGACCTAATCATTGCGCTAATAAAATGGTATCCTTCCTTTTCGAATAAGGAATTGTTATTATTTTCACATAAAGACCAAGTGCTCTGGATTGCAATAACACGAATAAGTAGTACAGCAAAGATGTTTGATGATGTGACTCATAAGAGTTCTTAGATAAGGCTATTCTCACTGGGTTATGGGGTTTCGGACTTATGGGGTTATTGAAGAATGTGGGCTTAATGCTCAAGAAGCATACATGGCTCGAACATACTGTGTTCCAGGGCTTCAACGCGCATATTTCTCTTTATTTCCGGGTTCGGTTGTTGTGGGGTTATGACATTTTAAGGTTATGGAGTTAAGGGGTTATGGGTTTAAGAGGTTATGCGGTTATTGAAGAATGTGGGTTTAAGGCTCAAGAAGCATCCATGGCTTGAACATACTGTGTTCCAGGGCTTCAAAGCGCATATGCCTCTTTTTTACCGGATTCGGGGGTTTTAGGGTTATAGCATTTTGAGGGTAGGGGGTTAAGGAGTTATGTGTTTAAGGGGTTAGGGGTTTATTGGGATTGAGTGCTCAACGAATGGAAGATTTATTGGGTGTTTGGGCTTATTTTTTAAGGTTAAAGAACATATGATAGACATAGTCAGACTCCAGGGTTAATTTTCTTGATTTTTTTCTGTCGAACTGTGTTATTTTGCATTGCATATACAACAGGGTGTGTTCTGTTCCTCTTTCTTGCGTCAGATAAGACCCTATTTTTTCAACAATGTTTAATATTGACTTGTTCAATGTGCAATGGTGGATCCTCAGTTCGTGAACAAACGTTCGCAACCTTGCCGTAAACAGCCTAATATAGGTTATATAGTTAATCGTGTTAATTAAATGGGGGCAGGAAGTGGTTTAAAAATGTCCAAAAAAGTTTTACTTGTTTTTAGACCGGCTCCCAACTTTTATAGAGCATTGTAAGTTCAATCTTATTCGTCCAGAATATTTAAAATTTGATAGGCCTGTATAGAATGATAGAATGATGTAGGCTTGATAGGAATAATTTGCCTAATCGACACCAAAGTGATCGATCATGCTCTCTATTGGGGTTCATATACTGTAAACTAGAGGAAGTATATGAAACAAATTCTTCGAGATGCTTTGGACATGTTGAGAAAATGAATGATGAACGACTGACGAAGCAAGTGTATAAAGGTAAGGTAAATGGCAGTTCGCCCAGAGGCAGGCCGCGGAAAGAATGGTTAGAATGTGTGAATGAGACTATCATTCGAAGAGACATAAGAAGACATGGAAGCACAAGGGCTTACATGAGAAAATTCATGGACGTGAAGAAAGCTAGAGAGGTACACCAAGTCAGGAAAGTGTGGCGACAAATAGTTTATAAGAAATGCGTGAAGAAGAGTGTCATGCTTTTTTACGAGTATATAATTTTTTCTATTTTTACGTCTGTGTTTATTTCAAGCTCAGACATTTTGACTGTTTTCCCAATGTGTTCTTGAAGATTAAAAAAAACTCTTCATTTTCGGGTCAGTGGCCACCGAAATGTTTAATCTTTCATGTTATTTTCCAGAAAAAGCTGACGTGACGTATTTTTTTGAACATCCCCTTAGAGACATAAAGAATCCATTAACATGTCAGAATAAAATTTGAAAATATTTTTTCGAACTTCGACGATTTGCCTTAACTCGCTATTTGTATGGGCCTTAGAGAGAAGGTCTTTTAGCCAGGTTCTTCCAATCATATTTGCTATTGTATCAAAAATGCCATATGGATGGCCATACGATTTCCATTATTGACCCCAACACCTTCCATTTGGGACCGCTTCAAATGCAATACTGAATTTTTGATCCTCCACGTGATTTTAGAGTTTCCAGAGATGGCATTTCCACTTTCTAGCGCATTAATATCATTCAGAATATACATATTTATTCTTTGAAACAATAAAGGAAATTTATTTTCAGAAGAAATAGAGAAAAAGAGAGTGGTATATTTTTAATTCCACGATTTGAGAATAAGTGCGACACGAATTTTTGTATTTGTGGCAAACTCTACTATGTAGTTATGTGACAAGACAATTGTTAAAGTGTTTCAAGCGAAAGTCGCAAAACGAATAAAATATTTTGGGACTTTTAAAGTGACGAGCAAGGGAAGAGTTACAGAAAAATTTCGAAGTGGGAAAAATGAGAAAAACTGATCAAATAGGAAAATGCGAAGAAAGAAATAGTGGCTGGTTACCTTCCCCTTCTCGAAGGTACCTGATGTATGTGACAAACTCGTGAGCTTCCAGGTTTTGGCTCGGCCGACTACAAGTGCACAGTTAAGTCATAAACATCTTAATTGTCGCGAATATTCGAAGGACGAATAGAAAATTATGCTACGGTACTTTAGATCAAGTAAATTATTGTACTCTAGACAATTTAGGATCTGCCTAGGAGCTTTAAGCTGAAAAGGTTCCTTTCATACAATAGCAGTGTCGAGACGAGATATTAACACAGGGCTAGCATGAAGCGAGGGGTTGATAAATGTGTTGAGGATTTGGAATGGGAAATTTTAGCGAATAACTGTTATAAGTTATATTCTAAGTATTTCAAGTATTGTAGACTGTACGACTTCAGCGAGAAATAGATTGACTAGTCTGTATGCTGGAAAATAATAAAGGGTTTAGCAAGATATGTGGAGATGTATGTTGACAAAAGGATGAAAAATATAGACATGAATATACTAGAGATAACTTATATAGACTGAGTTATATAAAAGGGAACTGAAGAAATAGGGCCACGTAATCCACAGGAAAAACAAAATGTACTCTTTTCGGTGGTTACAGAATAATCTTTACCTGCAACGAAAATTACCTTTACGTGTTAAAATTTACCTACCACATTGGAAATGGTGACTATGTCAATTCTATTGAATCTTATTTTGCTTCGATGTGTAAAAATTCAAGTAAATCTACTCGAAAATCACTCGCAACAAAAATTAATTTCTGTTTTGTTCTTGTTTAAGCTGAAAGATATATGTAGAAAAAAGATAGATCTGAATTAATAATGTGTGACCGTCTGCGAAGAAAGAGACCTAATGCGCATTAGATTTACTTTACAGAAGAAGCGATTGAAGAGGCGGTCCCTTTATTTGAAAACTACCCTCATTTTAAAAGATATAAAAAATTCACGTGAAGAAACAATTGGAGATTAATGAAATAAAAAAGAGAAAATTCAGAAAAATAAGTGGAGGATTATATTCACAAAAAACGTAAAAAGACTACTTTAAAGATTCATGTAGTGCATGCAGCGCGCGCTTATTTCCTCTATTATAAGAGAAGTTTTAGGCTCCGGAAGCTACGATCATGGTTCCTTAAAGCAACCAATCGCGACGCAACAGTTGGAGATGAAAATTTTACCTCTGGATACTTTTTTAGAGCTACCAATCTTTGTAGAATGTTATGAGGAACAGTCAAAGACTACTGGATAAAGGAATAATAAGACACTCACAATCACCATTCAACTCTCCATTATGGGTAGTTCCTAAAAATGGTAACAAATCGAGATTGGTAGTAGATTACAGACAAATCAATAAGGACACCGACCAAGACACGTGCGCTCACCCAGTTATAGATGATATACTAGATCATTTAGGTCAAGCTAAATTCTTCTTCGCATTTGACATGAGCGCTGGTTTCCACCAGATCCCGATGGAAGAAAAATCAAAAAAATATACAGATTTTTCTACTTCACAAGGACACTTTGAATATAATAGAATGCCCTTTTGATTGAAGAATGCCCCAGCCACCTTCCAACGTATGATGGATAATGCGTTTAGAGGTATTGTAGGCGAGAAATGCTTTATTTACATTGATGATATAGTTCACTAATGTTTCACTAATGTTCACTAATGTTGCGGCTCAAACAAAAGTTTGGATCGTTTAGAACTTGAGCTCCAATAGATACCTGTAGAGACCCAAAAGGGTTCGTTTAGAACGCACATGAAAAGAACAACATGAAGGCGTATTCACAAATCAACCGCTTGCAAAGTCATGTTGGTAAGTTATCGATTTACAGAATATGTCGGTAAAGCAAACACAAACAATAATAATATTTATTATGCGTCAAAGAAGCTCAGCCAGTAGCTGAGCCCGTCTGCTCTAACGCAGTGAGATTATTGCGTCGCATATTTTCCCCCCACGCCCAGAATTTATTGGGATCTGACACTGGGAGTGCTATTATGGCGAACTCGTGAAACTGGTTGGAATTTTTAAGTGCATTTTAATTTGCTTCTAAAATGTACTTTACTATTATTTTTCATAGTTCAAAACAATTAATGGATTCAAAAAAAAGATTAATCGAAAACTAAATGTTACGTAAGGAATTTTCATCGAATACAGTGAAAAAACACACTTTCTGCTAAAACTGTTAAAAACAATCATTATGGTACTATATAATGTAAGTTTCAACACATTATAAGTTCTAATGAAGTTTAGTTAATAAATTTAGCAAAAAATTAGATTCAAAATATGAAAAAAATGAATTATAGACGATCAGAATGAATATGTGAATTCTCAGCTAAGTTTCAGGTAGTGGTTTTTTAGATGATGAATATTTCATGTGTTAAATGCTACTTTATTTTTATTTCATTTTTATGTTAAGTTAATTGATGCTTATACTGCGTTGAAACTTACATAAACTAGTAAAATAATTTTTTTTTTACAAAAAGAGTTCTAACATGAAGCGCGTTTTCTCTCTGCATAAGCTTTTTTTTAAATTATCAAATGTGTAAATGAATTTTTCATGATGATTCATCATTTTAGAATTATTTTATTTTACTGTTTACAAATGAATGATTGATTTTAAATTCAAAAGAAGGAAGACTTTTCTTCACAAATATCAATTCTAAAGAATTTGAAATCTTTTTTTGAACTTTATAATTATTAAACAATAATTATAATAATATTATAATAATTATATTGTACAAAATTGATTCTTTCGAAAGGTATCATATGTGGAGTGGCCTAGTCGAACCAAAGTGCCTCCTATCATCACCAAGTCAAACAAAAGTAAGTCACATTAACATTGCATTTCCTCAATGAACGCCAAGTTTCGTACTATTCTGAATTCCAAGCAGCATTCGATATGTATGTTTTCGGGTATTTCAGCATTCTTTAATAATTCGCAATAAACCTTTAAGGCTACTGCTTGGATGTTAACCTAACCTTCAAATATATCCTTAACATATTGTGGTCAAATTTTGCCTGAACAACAAAAAAGCAGTTTCCTCAGCGAAGGAATCTCAGTTTCAAATCTATTTTTAAAAATTCATCCTAAAACAAAATCAACATGGCCGACATGTAACTGCTCTAATTTTATTTGGCCAGTTTTATAAAAGGGATTTTCTTAGCCTAAAAAACTTTAATAACGCTTCGTTTGTAAAAAATCGAGAAAGAGTCGAAGTAAAGAATAACCCGTTGTGCTTCATGAGACAGTCGATAAGATTCCTATACTATAAAACATATTCAATGTTGGCTGGTAACTTAAAGTAACTAAGTTACTGAAAAGTTACGTTATGTGTAACTTTTAGGGTGACTTCGTTACTATTATAAAAAGTAACGTGTAACGTAACTTAGTTACGATTTTAGAAATAACTTGGAACTTTAATTTTAATTACTTTGTGTTTTTTGTATATCTCCTATTAAAAAAGGTTAATGGACCAGTTATAGGTAGAAAATTAATCTCTTGGTTGAGGATACACCTATTTTTTTGAAAATTAGTATTGTTTGGTTGAAGTAATATCAAATATTATATTTTTCTTTGAGTATTCATTTCTTTTTGTGGAAAATGTAACAACTTGGTTGAAAATTAATGTATTTTTGTAGAAAGTTCAACCATTTGGTTGAAAAGTAATATTTCCGATTTGAAAATGGAATTGCTTTGTAGAAAATTCGTCTTTTTGGTTTGAAAACTCAACAATTTATAGGAAAATTTTTTTCTGTGTTCGAAAGTTTAAAATTTTGAAAAAAGCGCTCTCACGGCTATTTTTTGCACATACTATGCTAGAATAGTATTCCGCAAAAAACTTCTTGTAATATCTTTTTCAAGTTAAAGTTGATTGAAGCTCATCGAGCTTGGCGGTGGAATCTTATTTTAAATTTATGTTTAAAAATACATCTGAAGACAAAATCAACATGTCCCACATATAACTGTTTTGATTTTATTTTGCGAGTTTTATAGAAATTGATTTTCTTTGCCTAAAGAAAGATTTAAAAATGCTTCCTCGGTAAGAAATTGACAGAGAATCAAAGGAACGATTCAAACGCTGTATATATGACACAGGTAGTCGATGAAATTCCTATTTTTAAAAACACGTTTTATAGACTTAAAAATTCTCTAACATTCTACCGGACATTGTTGTGAAAGCTTATATCACAATTGAAACGGGAAGTGGGGTTTTATCTGGATAAACTATCATCAATCAGACAATCATGTACTAAATAGTTACAAAATACAGAAAAACTAAATATTTTGTATAAAAATAAGACTGTAATATGGTAAAATCCATTTTTTAAGAAAAAATTTTTTAATTTTAATTTTTCAGCTTTCTATTTATCTCTTAATGCCTTCATAATGTTTCAGGCACATGTTTTACGTTAATTAGGATCTAAAGAATTTAAAAAAATCCATGGATTTATGCGGTTTTGACAGCAGTCCATTTTTGACGATCTGTATCTCGAAAAATATTGTTTTTTTTCCCCAAATTTTATTGATTGAGATCTCTAGAGCTTCATCAAATCTTGAGTGTCCTTTCTCATTATTTATTCTTAAAATTTTGATTTTTGAGAAGGGGTTTTCTCTCCTGAAAAATTTCTCCCGATGCACTTACATCCTCTCGAATTGATACCCTTCATATACATATATTCACTTCAATTTCATAATCTTCCTGTGCTATCAACGACAGCCTTTGATTACTTGAGATCTTTATCAAATTCGTAAAAAGAAAGCGTTTTCGGTAATATTGTAAGAAAAATTTGTTTGGCTACATTTGTTTATCAAAAAATTACTAGAACCTTCTGTGTAGGCTGAGATGAGAGAATGAGATTGCTTGAAATTTGAAGCATGGGTAGCGTAGCGTTTAATGAGGAATAATACCAAAAAAAGTTTTATCCTTTTAGCTGGCTGAGAACGAAGTCATTTTAAACCCTTAAATCTAAACAATCTTCATAAAACATTCTAAAATATATACTAAGCTTATTCTTTAAGACCCGAAACATATATTATGTTGCATTTGATGGCAGGTAACACTAGATAAAGTTTTATCCCTCTAACTGCCGGGGAACGCAGTCATTTTCAACCCTTAAATCTAAACAAATTCTATCTCTTAAAACTAAACTTTTTTCCATTTAAAGCGTGTATTTTGTAGCATATGATGCGAGTTAACACAACAAAAAGTGTCTTTCCCCTGTCTGCCGGGGAATGCAGTCATGTTCAACCTGTAGATTTAAGGGTTGAAAATTACTGCGTTACCGGCAGGTGGGAGATGAAACTTTTTCTGTTATGAACTGGTCTCAAAGGCTATAAAATACATGATTCCACTTGTTCAGTTAAAGTACTCGAACGTGGTATGGAGAATCGTCCTATACGTCGTACATTGATCTCGTTTATTTGCCTTCTTAAATAGAGGCTTTTCAAAAGGACCGCTGAAAATAGAAGGGGACATTACTGAATGCCAGTATTGTGATCAGCGATTCAACACTTTCCGAGATTTACATCGTCATCTCCAGAATTTTCATGCTGGTTTGCCGAACTTGAGAATACCATGCGGAGTGTACCGCTGTGATGCGGTATTTGGAAAGTTTACCTCTCTTCGATCTCACATTGATGATGATGATGAGGATGACGGTGATGATTATGGAGAGGATGATGGCGATGTTGATGTTGAAGATAATCACGGCGATGTGGACGATGACGATCATCAAGATACAGAGGACGGAAACGACGGAAACCTTGAAAATGACAACGCAGACGAGATGTTTCATGCTGAAGCTGAAAAATTGGCCGTTGCTCATTTTATTTTTCAAATGAGAACCTTGAGTAATGCAAAAAATGACATTGTCACAGGGTTTGTAAGCACGGCACAAGAAATTGCTGCATTAAACGTAGAAAAGTCTTTGCAACGTGTGGCACAAGTATTACAAGATACTGCTGGTATAACCTTCAGCGAATATTTTGATATTCAAAATGAAGTGGATAAAATTAATTGCTCTTTCGATTTGGACACAATATACAAGCAGGATGCCTACTTTTTAGATATGTTCTCAATGGTACCACCTCGAAGAGAATGTCTCGGGGGTACCTTTATTGCTGGCGGAAGTGGTATTTGCGGCGCGAACCAACTAATAAGAAATCAACGCGATGAAATGATAGTCATTCCCATTTGCGATGTGATACAGGAGTGGTTTGAAAATGAATCATTTGTTCAAATTTTTTATGAATCCAGAGCAGCTAGGGAAATCATACCAGACACTCTCTGTTCTGAGAAAGACGGATCGTTTTATTTTAACCAAGAATTTTTTCGCAAAATCCGGACGCAATTCGGGTGAAAATTGGCTTCGATGAAGTGGACGTATGTGATTCGGCTGGTTCAAAAGCAGGCAGCCAAAAATTGGGAATGATATATATGCAGTATGTAGAAGTTTCACCGGAGTATAACTCCCAACGACCTTTCATCATCTTAGCCGGTATTGTTAGAAACTCCCACATGAAAAAATATGGCATGAATAGAATACTGAAACCCATTGTCGATGATCTAAAAAAACTGTAACTGGGGTTTAACACTTCCTCCGGTCGTAGGGTGTCTGGTGCATTATTCTCGATAACGGCAGATAACCTTGGCGCACACATGCTGTGTGGCTTGAAGGAAGGCTTCGTAGCTCACCGACCATGCCTTCAGTGTAAGGCGACTTTAGAAGAAATTCGAACGATGACTGAAGAGAATACCGATATTTTGAGGAACCCAGAAGAGCACGATTTACAAGTTGCCGAAATGGAAGCAGCTGAAGGCCAGCGAAAAGAAGAATTAAGCACGGAATATGGAATCAATCGTCAGTCTATATTAAATAATTTGCCAGAATTCCATGTTACAACTGGAGCACCTCCTGATATAGTGCACGATGCTCTGGAAGGCTTTGTTAAGGATACAATGAGATTAATACTTACCAAGTACATCGAACAAAATGTTATTTCCCTTGACGAATTAAATGAGAGAATAAAGGGTTTCGATTACGGCTACTCAGAGAAGGTTTCTAAACCATCACTGATAAAGCAGCAACATCTACAAAATAGTGGTAAATAGCATCAGACAGCATCACAAATGTGGATGCTGTCTACAATGTTACCTCTAATTTTAGTAAATTTCGTGGGGGAAGACTGTCCATATATGACAAATTATAGGAAAATGCTTGAAATCTTGTCTATATCGTTCACCGAAAAAATACACATTGGAATGATCGAATATCTAAGTGAAGCCATCCAGGAGTACTTGGTAAACTTTGGGTCTCTGTATAAGGAAAACATTCCTGGAGAGGATAGATTTAAAAACTTTACGCCGCAGCAACACTGTCTCATCCATTTTCCAAGGCTATTGACTGTTTTTGGTCCTTTGATTCGCTACTGGACAATGCGAATGAAGGCATGCATCAATTTTTTTAAAGAATTGTGCAAGCTTTAAGAAACTACAAGAATCTGCCTATCACGCTTTCCAAGAAACATCAATTGTTTCAGGCTTATTTCTTGTACCGATCCTTAAAGAAGGGCCATGATGAAGATGAAGGCCTACCACTGTTTGGGCAATTACACACTATTGTGTGGGAAAACTCCGTTCCTTTGTTTGTTTGCAAACGTGTGAAAACAGTTGAGCACAACATGCGCCTCATTGCTTATGAAATTGAGACAAGCAATACCTTCATAATTTACAGAAAGGAAGATTTCGTTTCACATCATGTCTTCCATAGCCACAAGTCGAATAACAGAGAATTCATAATAGTTAAGAAAATGTTGGGCGGCTCCTTACATTAAATTTGGAAAAACACTTCAAGTGATTGTAAATAATAATCAGGGTTGCTACACAGTCAATTTTTTTCTCAAATCTCTTTTTAATCATTCAAAAAATGTAAAGTATCTATAGTAACTTTTTTTTAAAATGAGAAGATCACTTTAGTGACTTTTCTTTCAATAAATGAAGGAATGGGTTAACAACTATTGAAATGAGGTCTATACCTATTTCTGAATTTTTATGAATTCTTTCAAAATATTTAAGCGTATTGAGAAGTATTTCAAGGAATTTTTTATGGATTTCAATAACTTAAAGGTATTCTAAAGGATTTGAAAGATTTTAGGGCATTTTTCAAACTTCCAAGGAATTTTTAAGGCCATGTGACGAGTTTCTTAGTGCTTCTGATTTATTATATACCAAATTTTCAACTCGATGGGGCTATTCGTGTGAAAATAAGTTAACAAATAAAAAATGTGGCGATAAGGTAGGAAGTCGGTCACGTGACTCACTCGTCACATGGCCTTAAGAGCCTTAAAAAGTTTGCAAACATTTCAAAGGATTTAAAATATTTTATGGTACTTTTAAAGATTCCAAAGCATTTTCAAAACGTTAAAAATTTTTTAGGATATTTCCAAGGATTTCAATGATTTTAAGAGAAATTTTATGGGGATATTTTAAAAGATTCCAAGGTGTTTTATAAGTTGTCCGAGAATTTAAATGATTTTAAGGGATATTAAAAGCTCTCAACGTATTTCAATAAATTTTGTAGGATTTCATGAAATATAACAAGAATGGTAGGATTTCGTAGGGTTTCAAAGATTTGAAGAGATTTTTAAATATTTTTTGCAATTCATCTCAATTTATTCGGAATTCATAAGATTCTTTTCAATTCCCTTGAATTTTTCTAAATTCATTTCAAGCTTACTCAATTCTATTAATTTTTTCATATTTTTTAATTTCTTTCAATTCCATTTTTTTCAATTTACTTAGATTTTTTAATGAATTTTATTGACATCTTTTCACTTTTCTCACCTAGAATTCTTATAAATTTCATTTAAAACTTTTATTTTTATTTTGAATCAAAAACAACATTAGTCTCATTATTAATCCACATTAGGCACTTATACTTTTCTATTAAGAAGAAATAACTTTGATGCCTAAAAGATGAATTTTGAACCAAAAAAGATAAGTTTTCTACAATGATATGAATTTTCAATTTGAGAGGACGAATTTTCTATCAAAACTGAAGAAGTTTCAACGTAAAGAGATGAATTCTGAATCAAAAATATAATAATAGATTTTTTAATTAGTGATAATTAACTTGTAACCTAAAATAGTTGGATTTCTTAATGGGTTCTATTAATTCAGTTATCATTTTCGGGGGAAAGAGGGGAAAAGAGGAATTATTTCAAAAATGGGATAAAAAGGGGAATAGGGGAAAGAGTTTTAAGTCTGTGATATATTAAACTGCAGTAAAAGTTCTGTGCAAGGAAGCAATTGATGTTATTTCAGAATATAAATTATGACGTTCCGCAAGAAAAGGGTTTTATTTTGCAAACGTAGTTTAGGAGATAATCGCGTTTTTATGATCCACGATCTAAAATATAGATTTTGGGTTTTCTATAGGAAATACAATAGTAAAAACAAATCTAAAAAATTCCCGGTCAGTGGCCACCCTATCGTAGCATTATTGTCAAGTTGAGTTATACAGAATTTAAAGAAAAAAAAATATAAATAAAAATATTGAAAAGTGGAAATATTAATTAGTCTGCCTTTAGGGATTTGAAACAGTCATGACTGCATTAGCAGATGATTTAACGGACGAACACTTTCGTTCGCCTGCGAATTCGTTAGCCTCGAGCACCTCATCCAACGGTTCTCCTGTCATTGTGGCTTCCACGTCTCGATCGCATACAAATTCGTTCGCCTTAGCACTCCATCACGATCGCCTGTTTCTACTATTTCGCCGAAGCAGTCGCTCTCTAGCTCCACTCGAGTAGTTTGTGGAACGTTAAAGGCAAAAGGCGAAAAGAAATCGCGCAACCTTCCTCCTGGAGAAGTGGTAAGTTTGTAGTAGCGCTATTCTGAAAGAACTTTACCGAATTTTGTAACATTCATGCATGTAAAAATGCTTGACGTTTCAAATAATAACAAGATAATTGTGTTACCATTCATCATTTTTTACATCCATGTGTTTTAGAACATTTGGTAAATTCCTTTTTTTAGGAAGAAATACAAAACGCGATTCCCCTCACATGGAGTGATGATATTGACGGAGCGCTGGCAGAAGGTGTTTTAACCGTGAAACAGCGTAGATTTATGGTGAGAGTTATTTCTCTGCAACTAAAAATGATAAAGAAGACTAAAGCAATTCACGCCAGATATGCTGCCATGCATGCCGTATCAATTTATCCGCAGCTTCTTGGTGCATATGGCTCATTACACGTACGTTTGATTAAAAAATTATATTCAAAAGTAAGTATGTTTTTTATAGAAAGAAAATTTCTTGCAGCGTTTCGAAGCGTGCAAGTAGGATTATTTTAACATTTGATGCATTGAGAAAATAGATATATCGCCTAATATTTTGAACTGGAAAGACGTATCAACGAATTTAAAAAAGAGAAAATGACTGTTGCCATCTTTTAATAATAATAATGACGAAATAGTAATATTTGCATGAGTCGATCAAATATGAAAATAGCATTAGCCAAATATTTCTTTCTTATACATCTGAAGATATACCTGAATAAATTTTTTCTCATCTCCTTTGTTATGTACCCTGCCTATAAGTGACTATATATGCATATTAATCAATACACTGTACTAATCGATACAATGTACGCTGTACTCACTCCCTCAGTTTTTCTTTGCGGGTTTATTTCGTAAAATAATTGTTAAGTGTTTTGGAAAACACAAAAAAGGCCAAAATTCTGATATGATTATATTAATGGTGAGCTCATAATTAATTTTAGGTGTTGTTTAAAGAAAATTTATTTTCGCAATTTTGAAAAGCGCAAAAACTCCCATAATTCTGGTGTGGTTATACGTTTAATTTCTCAAATTCGCTTCAGTCGACGTGCTGGCTGGCAGCACCTCCACTTAAGGTTTGGTTTTTTGAGAAAAATATATAAAATATAATGGAATATTTTGATGAAAAAATATGCTGTCAAATTATTTTTAATCTTGATAAAGCATTTTCAATCAGTAATTTTTCAATAAAAAATGAAAAAGTTTGTCTAAATATTGTATGAAAAGAACGTTATGATGTAAATATTCTTAATTTAACGTCTGGGAAATAACAAATTGGAATTGGTAAGGAAAAACCTTATTTCATCGACTTCTTACAGACTATTTAACTGGAAGTCGATGAAATAAGGGTTTTCCTGTCTTTACTGATTTCATGACGTTTTTTTAATTCTCTGGGATTTTGTAAAAATATCTCGTATACTCAGTAGAATTCTCTTGAGTTGTGTATAATATTTTTAAATCCATCAGAATTATCTTGTACTCAGTAGAATTCTCTTGAAATTGTAATATTCTCTTAAACTTTGTTTAATTATCTTAAATTCAGTAGAATTCTCCTAGTTTTGACAGGATTCTCTTGAATTTAGTAGAATTCTCTTGAGTTCGGCAGAATTCTCGTGCAATCTGTAGAATTCTTTTGAATTGAGTAGAACTCTCTTGTTTTCGTAAAATTATCTTAGATTCTGTAAAAGACTCTTGAATTCTGTATAATTCTTTTGAATGCAGTGGAATTCTCTTGAATTTTGTATCATTCTCTTGAATTCAGTAGAATTCTCTTGATTTATGTAATATCCTCTTCAATGTAGTAGACTTCTCTCAGGTTTGGCAGAATTCTCTTAAAATCAGCAGAATTTTTCTTGAAATCAGTGAAATTCTCTTGAATTCAGCAGAATTCTCTTAAAAAGTAGAATTTTCTTGAAATCAGCAAAATTCTCTTTAATTATGCAGAATTCTCTTGCATTCAGTCAAATTCTCACGAATTTGGCAGAATTCTGTTTGATTCAGTACAATTGAGTTGAAAAATGTAGAATTTTCTTGAATTCAGTAGAATTCTCTTCACTTTAGCAGATTTCTCTTCAAATATTTAGAATTCTCTTTAATTCTACGGAATTCCCTTCAATTCTGTAGAGTTCTCTTCTACTCTGTAGTTTGACTCCTGTAGTATTCTCCTGAATAACGTAGAATTATGTTGAATTCTGTCAAATTCTCTTGAATTTTGTAAAAATCTTTAGATATTTTTTTTAACACTTATGAACTCATTTAAGAATTTTTGAATACTTTTGAATTCATTAAAATAAGCTTTGACTTATTTCGAATTCATTTGTCCTTCCCATTTTTTTTCGTGAACCTCACGAGAAATGTCAATAAAATTCCATTTAAAAATACGACCTGCCAGAGTCCTTATTAAATGATTGTTCGTTTGAGTGAAATCCCTCGATGACGTCCTTACACCTATCTGGACGTAACATAGCTGGCACACAGGGGCCCCTGTGACTCCAGGTATAAAAATGCTTGCTACGAAGGGCCAATCGATTATTTTGATACGTTTCAATTCTCACATATTCTTTAATACTCCCTTTAAAATGTGCCATGATTTATTTTGTTTAAATTTAATATTTGCTATGAAGAAAAATGTTGAAGATGAGCAAAAAAAAATGAATAATTTGAAACTTGAAAATTCGATATTTGAAAAAAATGTGCAATATTTTCAAGTCATAAATGGTCTTAAATTGAAGTAAAATCGGTTTAGGGTCAACCTGACAACGGTGTGCCACCTAAGTGTTAATTTACTTTCATTAGTTTTTACTAATTGACGAACTTAATTATGAACGTCTACAAACTTAGCGGACCAGGATATTTTTCTCAGATTATAATCTACTCTAAAAAATTGTTGATTACTCTAAGGAGTTGGTGATGTTTAATCAAGCTCAGTTTTTGTTAGCATGATTGAAAAATTACCAATTATTTTTTACGGTAATCATACCACTCACAGAAACACTTATTATAGTTCATTCTTAACGACGATGTTGATAAGACCTGATTAATTAGTCCCATGTGATGTTTAATCAAATTGTTCCATTATTGTAATAATATGAAAATCCTTTAATTTGAAGAATTTGTATTTTTCAATGCATTTCCAAAACTTCAGTTTTCAGAGGTTATACAATTAAATATTAGAAGCATTTAAAAAATAAACATTGTGGACAGAAGAATATTTTACGTCTACAACTTTAAAAATAAAGGTTGCGATCGTTCAAAATTTCGAATTTGATAATTAGATAATTCAAGTTTTCTAATAATTTTATTCTGATACATTTCTAATTAAACTATGTAAACTTGAAGATGTTTAAAATATATTAATTTTCCATTAATAATTTTGAAAAATTAATATTTTATGCTTGAAAAAATTTCACTATTTAGTTAAAATAAATAATTCTAAATAAAGTATTATTATTGAAGTTATTATTAATTGAAGCGTTCAAATGGGTCTTTTTAAAATTTCAGAGTTTCAACTTTTTAATTTTGAATGCGGTACAATAAGTCCAGCTGTTTCATCATGAAAATTTTAATTTTGAATTTATAAGCGAAAGTTTTTAATTTTAGAAAGTATAGTTTACAGTGTAATAACTATCAATTTTAAATTATTGAAATTAAAATAATGCAATTTTAAAGGGTTCCAGTACAAAACAAATTTTGAATTTCACAATTCTAACGTGAAAAATGTTTCTTTTTAAAAGAAGTTTAGGATTTTGTAATATAAAAGTTTTCACACTAAATTTTAATCAGTGAGGTGGCCTGATTACACTACGTAAGAACATTTTGTTTATCATTAAGCGATGGGACATGTCAGCATGTTTTTTCCTGAGAATACGAAACTGAAGGCGAAAATGTTATATATTTTTGTATTTCTCAGAAACACAGGTTTAAAAAGTTAAAAATGAAAACATTTTTTGGCTGTATCTGCAACCTTGTATCAAACAAACCAGAAATGCTAAAGGTTTCTAATAGGGCTGAAATTGAAGTCTGATGCATGTACGAGTACTATGACCTTATGTTTACGAAAATGATGTATGTTTTCTTACGTTTTTGCGCGTGCGCAATATGATTTTTTAATTTTTTATGTGATATTGAACATTAAATCTTGATTGCCTCTAAAAATATTGATGCGAAGAAAAAGTAGGTCAGTTTCAGAATCACAGCTTCAAAATACATGAAGAAATACTATAAAATCGAATGAACACGAATTTTATAAAATTTTGTAACTTAGTGTTATTCAGTCATTTTTTCACGAAATCATAATTTTTATCGTCTCTAAAATATCTAAGATTACAATTTCCAATTTTCAAATTTGGAAAGATTCGAATTAGAAATTTACAGTTTGGAAAAAATTTTATTTTAAAATTATGCAATAGTGAATGGCTACATTTAAAATTGTTTTGTTTTCAAGACCTGTTTGGAATTATCCTGTTTTAAAAGCTTGAACTTGACAATCTTCGTTTCAATTTTCCATTTTAAATTGTTCAATCTGCAATGTTAATTAGAATGAAAAGTTTTGAATACTACTTTTTGGAATTGTAAAATTAAAATTGTGAACCAATTAAAAGTAAACCTATTCAACGTACAAGTCTTTCAATTTGTAATTAATTTTTAATCTTGAATTGAGACTCGATCGATTCAAATTTGAAAGTTGAGTTTGTTTTGTTTCTTTGCGGGGATCAGCCATTTGTAGAAAAAGTATTTATTTGTTTTTTTTTCGCCATTTCTTGTAACTTCAATCCGTCTTCTTCGTTCCCAGTTCCTATTTTATTTATTTTTCGTGAATATTTATAAAAATGGTTGCTTATACCAACAGCGAATATTGTAACATACACGTACTTAGTTTTTGGTGCGTGCAACAGCTATCCCCGAAATGCAGCTGTGCTCACTAGGCTAGATAGAACACTTCGAGAAACGGGCCAAGTTTTTAACCATCACCGAGAAGTTGGTGGTCGACCGCGAAATATCGGTAATGAAAATCGGGTGGTTCGACACTTTGAACAGGACCCCATTACAAGTGTTCGTAAAGCCGAGCGACATTAAAACATGTCGAAAAGCACCGTGGTCAGGGTTATGCTGGATACGGCTCACCAGCCTTTCCATTTCACGAAAGTTCAGCACCTGGAACCTGGTGATTTTCAGTTCAGGCAGCGATTTTACTGGTGGATTATGGAAAACGAAGCGGTGTTACCCAGAATCCTGTGGACAGATGAATACCTTTTTACTCGGGAAGGGATGTTCAATGTTCATAATGAACATTATTGGGCTCAGAAAAATCCAGAAGTTTTCCGGGAGAGAGGATTCCAGAGGAAATTTCGGGTAAACGTGTGGGCCGGATTGATAGGCAACCGACTGATCGGAGCGCGCATTCTCCAAGGAACCCTGAATGTAAGTAAATTTTTAGATAATATTCTTGGTAAAAAATAATGAGCAATACAATTTTTTTTTTAATTTTCAGCAACGAAAAATTCCCGACAGAAAATTGCATAACATAAAATATCGATACTATAAAATTCCGGACAGAGGAAAATACTAGAAAAAAATGACAAATTGCTTTGATTAGTATTGTAACTTGATCAATCTTATCGGAATATCGAAGACATTAAACAGGGTTTGTAATTGGTAAAAGCATAGATTTATTGTAACTTGAAGATGACTTGATGATAGAGTACAAAATAGACAAGTGACAAGTTGACAGAATAAACCATACTTCAGATGTTGTTATAAACAAATCAAGGCTATAGCTTGCTTTTGTAGAACTAAATTCAATAATTAGTAAATAAATAAATAATTTAAATTATAATGGGATAAATATCAGGAAGTAAAATAAGAAATTTTTTTTATCAAAATTACTGTTCTATTTATTTATTTAATAGAGCAATTTTTTATTTAAATTATTCAAGAATTTTTCAATTACGAGAATTTTACAGTCTCACAAGTTTACACAATCGGCAATTTTCTAATATCGGAAATTTTATTTTTTGGGACCTTTTCAGTCATCTCAAGATGTGAAAAATATGGATTATTTTTTTAATAATACTACTTTTACAGGCAGAAAGGTATCTGCAATTCCTTTTGGAAATTCTTTCTGAATTGCTAGCGGAAGTGCCTGATGAAGTCCTAGATAACATCATTTTCCAACATGATGGATGCTTCCAAAATCGCTGGATTGTGTACAAAGTGCTTCATGAACGCGGTGATCACATTCGATGGCCACCAAGGTAAAATTTTAAATTTGCAAGAAGTTACATAATATATTTTCTTCGAGTTTTTTCTATATGTTGCCTATGTGAATATAATTACAATTTCCTCAACTTCATAAAGTCTTTAAATATCATTTAAAGAAATATGTTTATTCCTTTATACCGGCTAATATTAGAAATGTGTATAATTACAATAATTGTAAAATAATGAAGACTAGGTTTAAAAATTTCTTTATTTAGTCGCCAAAATTGAAAAAAATTAATTGAAAAAGAATTTGTTTTTAGTGTTCCCATGAAGAAAAACGTTTATTAATTAAACAACAAAAAAACGGAAAGAGGTATGGATGTTGAAGGTTTGAATTTAATTTCTGGGATTGATGTGAAAGGAAAAACTGTGACAATACTGATTTACAGATCACCAGACCTTACCCCGATGGAATTTTTCCTATGGGGTCATCTGAAGACGGCAGTGTATTCCACGCGACGAGAATGAGGCAGAAATAGCAGTGACTGAAAAGCTTCGCGATGCACGAGCCTTATTGACACTTGTCATGATCCAGAAGTCGACTGAAGATCTGCGCCACGAGCTCCAGCTTGCCTGACGAAAGGAGGGCGTCAGTTTGAGCAGTCGTTGAAGCACCCGGGATGTTTTTTGTCCTGACCTGATGTTTTTTGTCATATTTTCATGTGCACAATATGATTTGTTTATTTTTTATGTGATATTGAACACCTAATCTGGAATGTCTGAAAATATTGATGCTACGAAAAAAGGGAGGTTACTTTCAAAATCAGCGCTTTAAAATACATCAGCAAATACTATAAAAGTCTGATAAACGCCAATTTTATAAAATGAAAGAATCCTAAGTAGAAACTCTACATCTGCATTAATACAGTACAAGTCCGATAAGTTGCCGTCCGATAAGTGTAAGCTCCCTTTATAACGTCATCACACGCACGGCACGCGCACTAATTGGGGGTTTCCCACTACGTGTGCTATTTTGCTTATGATTTGCGCATCATTCTTACGCATACGCGCACCTAATATCGTGCTACTAGAGGGTGCATCCGATAAGTCCGCAATTCCTGGAATTTTCCGCCCCTACAGCCCCGAAATGAGAAACTTATCGGACTTCTACTGTAGTTTTCTACACGGAAAAAGTAGTAATATTGAATCAAAAAATATCGTTACAATTACGCACAATACAATACTGTCTTCATATAAGAAGATATTTCTTGTCTCAAGAAAATGTACACGATTGAAGAAATTTGATTTTCTACATTTAACTACATTTTCTTGAGAGAAGACAAATTTTCTTGGATCATAAAAATATTGTATTCTCCGTATTCGTACTGATATTTTCTTTATCTAATGCTGAATTTTTTCCGTATGCTAATGAAATAGTGCCGAAGTGTTTCGTTATTATTTTCTAAGCATTTTTCTACTAATCACCATACGAAAAGGCTCGAATATGGTACACCCACTTCTTTTCAATGGATTCCCGGGACTCTATCAAAGAAATTTATTGAGTTATAATAGGTAATCTAAAAGTTAATTGAATAATATTTGAAGAGATTTGTGGAACCCATTTTTTTAAATTTTTGTTTATTTAATGGCAAAGTTGATATTTTTCATATTTAAAGAAATTAGACAATCCGAGTTTTTTGCAACTACTCATATTTATGTAAAACCTAATGAAATCAGCAAAGACACACTCCGTATAAATAGTATTCAGCAGATTACAATATTTTAAAAAACTTCTTTATTTCTTATTGAAAAATCACTAATTGAAAATGCTTTACCAAGTTTAAAAATAATTGGAGAGTATATTTTTTTTCAAAATATTTTATTATATTTTATGTATTTTTATATTTTTCTCAACAAAAAAAAACTTTGGGTGGAGGTGCTGCCAGCCAGCACCTCCATTGAAGCAAATTTCAGATATTAAACATATAACCACACCAGAATTATGGGAGTTTTTGCGCTTTTCAAAATTGCGCAAATAAATGTTCTTTAAACAACGCCTAAAATTAATTATGGGCTTACCATAAATATAATCATATCAAAATTTTGGCCTTTTTTTGTGTTTTCCAAAACACTTAACAATTATTTTACGAAATAAACCCGCAAAGAAAAACTGAGGGAGTGAGTACAAAAAACGTATATATAGTTCTAAACTACTGTATAGCTTACTAAAACTAACCAAATTAATGTTTCCAAAACAAGCCCTGAATTTAATATCTACCCCTAATCAAAAATATAGATATTTAAAAAAGATGTAAGCCAAAAGTTAATTATTTTTTCGGGGCTTACAAAAACAGCAAAAAAATGTTAAACTAAAAATAGGCACCACAGAAACCTTCCCAAGACATTAGTGGATATCCATATCCCTACAATAATATTAGACGGCCCCAACAAACCACATCCAGTACATTCAATGAACTCCATCCAACTCCAACTTGAACTGCCAAAAAATTTAGAATTCAAAATAATCACCCCACACGCTTTCTCAAGACTCAAGTT
This sequence comes from Andricus grossulariae, assembly GCA_011634705.1. Lineage (NCBI taxonomy): Eukaryota > Metazoa > Arthropoda > Insecta > Hymenoptera > Cynipidae > Andricus > Andricus grossulariae. The sequence continues at coordinate 4,343,359 of JAABKJ010017545.1, forward strand.
GATATCCCCTATCTGTAAAATAAAATTACACAGTTTTAAAAAACCACCCCTAGTACGTGTAACGAATCGCGTCTCAGCTGGCTTCAACAGAAGCAGTCAAAAAAATTTCAAATAAAAAATAGTCACCTCAGAGACCTTTCAAAGAGTCCGGAAGATATCGCCATTTCTACAATAATATTATACAGCTTCAAAAAACCACCCGGTTTCAGCTGCATTCAACTAAAGTAGCCTAAATAAATTTCAAATTAAAAAAGTCACCCCACGGACCTTTCCGATACTCTCGTAGATATCCCCATCCCTACAATAATATGCCACATTCCTTAAAAAAACAACCCTAGTACAATTAACGGACCCAGTCTCAGTTGCCTTCAACTAAAGCAGCCAAACAAAATTTCAAAATAAAAATAGTCAACCCAGACACCTTTCCAAGACTCATATCGCCATACAGATATCTCCATATTTACAATAATAGTACACAGCTTAAAAAAACTACCCCTAGTACACTGAACGAATTCCGATCCCTGAAATAATATTTAGCAACTCAAAAAAACGACCCCTAGTATATATAACAAGTCCCGTCTCAATTACCTACGACTTAAGCAGCCAACAATTTTTCAAATTATAAATAGTCACCGCATACACCGAGACACTTGTTGATATTTCCATCCTTACAATTATATTAGACAGTCCAAAAAACCGCCCCTAGTACATTTAACGAACGCCGTCTCAGTTGCATTTAACTAAAGCAGCAAACAAATTTCAAATTAAAAATTGTTACTCCAAACACCCTTCCAAGGCTCTAGCAGATATCGTAATTCCTACAATAATATTATACAGCATCAAAAAACCACCTATAGTACTTTCATCGAACCCTGTCTGAGCTTCCTTCAACATGAACTGCTGAAATTTTTTTAAATAATCACCCCACACACTCTTCTAACACTTAAGTAGATATTCCGATTCCCACAATAATATTAAAAGCCTTAAAAAAGCCCTCCTAGTACATTTATCGAATCCCGTCAAAGGTGCTTTCAACCAAAGCAGCCAAATAATTTCAAAGTAAAAAAAGCCACCGTAGACACCTACCCAAGATTCTATTTTATATCGCTATACCTACAATAATATTCAACAACCCCATAAACCAACCTTAGTACATTTAACAATCCCCTTCTGAGCTGCCTTCAACTAAAACCGGGGAACAAATTGAAATTAAAAATAGTCATTCCAGGCACTTTGCCAAGACTTTAGTTTATATCCTCATCCCACGGTCGTATACACAGATCCGGGGGCTCTCGCGGTGGGGTAAGTTCCCTAATGTAAGCCAGAAAGTTTCGCAAACTGACCACTGAATCTAGTGGCGTATGTGTCGAGTAGTGTAGGATTTGAATTTGAAAAGATAAACAAAACACATTTTCTAACCTCAGAGTCTCAACTGGTGTCAACGCACCGAATCGTAGGGACCTGAATTATGGTATTAAATACTGAAATTTAGGACCAGAGCCGCGTTTCTTAGTGCTTCTTATTTATTATCAAAAATTTTCAACTCGATGTGGCTATTCGTCTGAAAATAAGTTCACAAATAAAAAAAAGGTGTCGGTCACGTGACCCACTCGTCACATGGCCTTAAAGCGTTCTTTGAGTAGACAATAGTGTTATATTTGTGGAATTTAGAAATTAAATATTAAATTTTTATTTTCAAAATGAATGACTTAAACTTTTACTTTATTATGTGAATAAACTATAAACTTTTATTATTAATTTTGGTATAAAAAAAGAAATATTTGATATATCCAATTTGAATTTTCGCGGAACTTGGACTAAAGCAGCTAGCGCTACCTATCGGCTGGTAATCGGCGCGAAATTTAAATTGCAGGATTTTAAATTTTCTACATTTTATATCCAAATTTTCCAAAAATGAAGAATACTATTTTTTTTAAATCTTTAAATAAAAATAAAAATTATTTTGTATTTATTGCAACTCGACCTTCTATTCTCTCGCTCTGGATAGTTACACTTCACCCGCAAAATTTCTCTCCGGAAAGAAATATTTTGAAGAGAAATTTTTTAAATTACTTACAATTTACAATTTTTTCTACAATTGTGGGTGAAATGCGTAAGTAAATGTTTTTTTTAGCATGCTCAGCATGAGATGCAGAATAAATTGTACTTTCTCAAAATGAGAAGAAGGTGCAAGAACCTATTGAAATTTTGAAAAATATATTTTTTTTGCAAATTTAAAATTAGATTTTTCGAAAAATTATGATTTTGCCTTTTCTTTAATTAAAATTGCAACCCCAATCCAAAGAGCAAATTTGGAGAGCCACCAGAATGTGGTAATGCCATGAAGCATGAAAAAACTTACGACGCCGAAAAACTCTGACCTTCGGCGTCCAAACCCCATACATATATAAATATATTATATATTAATTATAAATTATAAATTAGTCAAATTAAATTCTACAATAGCTTAATGGTATTTTTTGTAGCTTTATTGTTGTAGATTATTTACCTATAAAGTCCTCTAAAAAAAAGTATATTATATTGAGAACGTTAGGAGGATCATTTGTGCAGAGTTATTATTTTTTTAAATGCTTTTTTAATTAATTTTATTTGTTTTGAGTTGAGTCAAAGCATCAGAGCAATCAAGGATTACTGTTATGATTTTTTTATTTCTCGTATTAAGAATTGCAAAGACAAGGCACGAATTTTATTTAAATTCCAAGGAAAATTGCAGAATAATAATATTCATAAATTGGTAATAAAAATTTGAATTTAATTGAGACTAGCGGAAATTTGAAGAAAGAGATGTGCGTTTTCTTTGCATTAATTAAGAAAAGAGTGTGGTTACGGAATTCAATCAGTTGCATAGATTTTTCATTGGTTCTTCAGCAACAGGAGCAAGACCCCACCAATTTGTACATTGCCAACCTGCCACTCAATTTTAAAGAGAACGACGTAGAAGGACTGCTTGCTCAATATGGCCAAGTAATTTCTACCCGAATTTTACGTGACACGTCAGGACAGAGTAAAGGCGTTGGATTTGCAAGGTGAGTCGAACAAAAATAATAAATTCTTTCTTTAAATAATTAAGTGTTTTTGAATTTCGCGCCAAAATCATACGCCACTTTTCAGACTGGACGTAACCAGTTTGACTCCTCAGCCGCACTGCGCATGCGTCGCACCAGCAACCTCATTGGATGTTGATCGCGCGCTTTTTTGAAATGATTGAATATGCAAATCAATTTTTCACAACATATAATAATCATAAAGTACACAACAATATTATGAATAATTTGAAATTTACATGGGTGAAAAACGGTATTCCTTCTTTTGAATTTAAAATCAATAATTTATTTGTAGAGAGTACAATAAAATAATTATTTCACCATGCACTCTAAAAGATTATTTTGTGATCTGAAAATTAATTTTCATTATTTCCACAATGATGATTTATTATAAAAAATTGATTTACACATCTGTTAGTTTTTAAAAAGCGCGCCAGATGCAGCCAATGAGATTGCAACGCATGCGCAGTTTATTTGGGGAGCCAAATTGGGAGCACTGAACGTAACCTCTAATTTTGACGTTGCAGCGCGAAATTTAAATTGCAGGATTTAAAGTTTCCAACTGTAAAGGCTTTGGAGCTTCCAACCTTTTTCTCGAAGTTTGAGGATTGAATTATTTCGTTTTTGATCCTTTCTACTTTTAAATTATTCAATTTCTGAATACTCATGGATTTGTAGACGAAAAATGGAATCTAGGAATTTGAATTTCGCGCCATAGTCCAGAATCTAATGCCCCGTTTAGACATAACCTCAATTTTTTGAATTATGGCGCCAAATTTCAGACTTTACGCTCTTTCCCTTATTTTCCCCTTTTTCAAAAAGAATTCTTTTTCCTTGGATGAAAATGGAACTATTTTGTTGAAAATTCAACTGTTTTGGTCGAAAATTCAACGATTTTTTCATTGAAAATTCGTCCTTGTGGATTGAAAATTCATGTTTTGGTAGAAAAGTAATATTTTTTGGTGAAAAGTTTATTATGTTCAATTACAAAGTCTACTATTATATTTTTTATTTAGAATTCGTCACTTTTGGTTGAAAATTTAATTATTTTGTCGAAAATTCACCTTTTCAGCTCAAAAATTTTACAATTTTGTTGAATTTTGTTTTCTTTTTGGTTGAAAATTAATCTGTTTCGTTTGAAGATTCAACTATTTGCTTGAAAATTCATATTTTTTGGTCGAATTCAACTGTTTTTTAGTTTAAATGAAAATCTTTTTTTGGTTAAAGTTTGTTAAAAATTAATTTTGTAGTTGTTGAAGATTCATCTCTTTGGTTGAAAATTTAACTGTTTAGTTGAAAATTCTTTTTCTTTCGTTGAAAACGAATTTTTTTAACCAACAATTTAAAAATTCCATTTTTGGGGAGAAATTGATTCATTTTGGTTCATAGTTCTTGTATTTCATTAAAAATTCGTCTTTTTGGTAAAAAATTAATCGTCTTGGTTGAAAATTCAACTATTTGATTGAGAAGTAACTTTTTTGTTAAAAATTCATATTTTCAGATTAAAATTTAGACTATTTTGTAGAAAATTCCTCTTTTTGGCTTGAAAATTCAACAATTTGATTGTATTTTTTCTTTCTTGATTGAAAAATCTTTCTTGGTTTAAAATTACACTCTTTTGTGGAAAATTTATCTTTTTGGTTTGAGAATTCATATTTTCGGGTCAAAATTTCAACTGTTGTGCACAAAAATCGTCTTTTTATCTAGAAATTTCAACAGTTTGATAAAAAATTCAATTTTTTAAATAAAAGACAACGTTTTTATTATAAATTCATATTTCCAGGGTAAAATTCAACTGTTTTTGTGAAAAATTCGTCTTTTTGATTTAAATATTCAACTATTTGGTTGAAAATTACCTTTTTTTTTTTTTGGAAAGTCATATTTTAGGGTTGAAAATTAAACTGTTTCGTAGAAAATTTGCTTTTTTTTTAAATTCAACAATTTGGTCGTAAATGAATTTTTTTGTTGAAAATTCATATTTTAAGATTGAAAATTAAACTTTTTTTTGTTGAAAATTCGTTTTTTCCCCTTGAAAATCCAACTATTTGGTTGGAAATTGAGTTTTTTTGTCGAAAATTCATATTTTCGGGTTGAAAATTCAGCTCTTTTGTTGAAAATTGTTTTTTTAGCTTGAAGATTCCACAATTTGAATTAATTTTGTATTATTTCTTGACTGAAAAATCTTCTTTTTTTTTAAATTCAACTCTTTTGTTGAAAATCCGTCTTTTTCATTTGAACATTAATGTTTTTAGGTTCAAAACTCAACTAATTGGTTAAAAAATCAACTTCTTTGTTAAAAATTCGTTTCCTTCGTATGAAAGTACAACTATTTGTTTTAAAATCATTTTTGTTCCTGAAAATTAAAGTTTTTTGTTGAAAATTCTTTCGGGTTAAAATTTTAACTGTTTTCTAAAAAATTTGTTTTTTGGGCTGAGAATTCAACTATTTTGGTTGAAAAATCAACAATTAGGTTGAAAATTCAAAAATTTGGTTGAAAAAAACTTTTTTGTTGGAAATTTGTCCTTTTGGTTTGAACATTCATTTTCGTAGGTTAAAAAGGCAATTGTTTTATAGACAATTCATTTTTCGGCTTGAAAATTCAAGAATTTGATTGATTTTTGTTTTGTTTTTTGTTTACAAATCTTTCATCGTTAAAAATCCAACTATTTGGTTCGGTTTCGTCTAAAGATTTAATTATTTGATTGAAAATGAAATTTTGTTGAAAATTCATATTTTCGAGTTAAAATTTCAACTGTTTTGTAGAAAATTCGTTTTTTTCTCTTGAAATTTCAACAGTTTGGTATAAAATTCAAGTGTTTGGTTGAAAATGATCTTTTGTGTGAAAATTTCTTATTTTCGGAATTAGAATTCGTTTTTTTTTGCATGAAAATTAAAAAATTTAATTATTTGGTCAAAAAATCAATAATTTGGTTGAAATTTTTTTTTTTTCTGATTCAAAAGTCTAATATTTTCTAAAAAATTATATTTTTAGCTCTGTGAAGTCTGCAATTTGAATTGCCTGATTTTAAATCGTCCTCTACCAAAATATTCTCGATAATTTGTCAAGAATGTATGCCAATTATTGTCTCCTTTTCTATTCAGAATGGAGTCGAAAGAAAAGTGCGAACAAATCATACAAATGTTCAATGGAAAGGCCCTCCAAGGAGGAAAGGATCCTTTATTAGTCAAATTCGCCGACGGTGGCAACAAGAAAAAATCGTTGTACAAAAGCACGATATGGAGGGAAACGGGAGATGTGAGTACTTCAATAAATTTCAATTTTTTACCTCAATCCTTAGTTGATAGGCAGGGCCGGTTCTATAAAAAGTTTCCTACGTTACCGACATCGAGAAAATTCTAAGGCTCCAGTGGTTTGTGTCCGTGCTAACTCTAGAATTTTGTGGATGACGTAGTAAAATGATAATGCGCAATTGTGAGAGATGAATTTGCATAAACAACTTCAAGGCTATTTATTATCTCAATTAGTATAGTTATGAGAAAAACTAGGATAATACTATATTAATTCAGATAATAAAGAACCTTCAAGTTGTGTACGCAAATTCATCTCTCACAATTGCGCAATATAATTTTATGCCATCATCTGGATGACGACATAAAATATTATTGCGCAATTGTGAGAGATAAATTTACGTAAACAACTTCAAGGTTATTTATTGTCTAAATTAGTATAGTTATGACAAACCCAAGGATAATACTGTACTAGTGTACTACACTAATTTAGATACTAAATGACCTTGAAGTTGTTTACGCAAATTTATCTTTAAAATTTGCGCAATATGATTTCATGTCCTGATCCAGATGATGACGTCATGAAATACACTGCGCAATTGTGAGAGACGAATTTGCGTAAACAACCTCAAGGCTATTTATTATCTCAATTAGTATAGTCATGAGAAAAACTAGGATGATGCTATAATATACTATACTAATTTAGATAATAAATAACCTTGAAGTTTACCCAAATATATGTCTCACAATTGCGCAATATAATTTTATGTCGTCATCCAAATGATGACGTCGTAAAAATAATCATATTGCACAATTGTGAGAGACGAATTTACGTAAACAACTGCACGGTTATTTATTATCTCAATTAGAATAGTTATGAGAAAAACAAGGATAATACTGTACCAGTGTGCTATAATAATTTAGATAATACAGAATCTTGAAGTTGAGAGTTGACCAAGAAACCGGCACTCTGATAACGGAATGAACCGATTACATTATCTAATTAACAAATTACAATGTTTAGAAATATATTTCTCCTTTTAAAATCTTTCTATGCAATTATTTTGCACAAATTGAATTTTTTGACATTTTTTTTTAATAACTGATTTTTGGATTCAAAATATGTTTGAGACTTTTTGTTCAAAAATAACTTTTTGCACAAATTGTCTTTTGAATATTGTGGCTCTAATTTTCCTCCTAAAAATAAAAAACCTTGAAGTTTTTAACGCAAATTCATCTCTCACAATTGCGCATTATGATTTTATGTCATCATCCAGATGATGACGTCATAAAATGATATCGCGAAATTGTGAGAGATGAATTTGCGTAAACAAATTCAAGGCTATTTATTATCTCAATTAGTAATTATGAGAAAAACTAGGATGATACCATAATATCCTATACTATACTGAGATAAGAAAGAACCTTGAATTTGTTTACCCAAATTCTTCTCTCACAATCGCGCAATATCATTTTATGTCATCCAAATGATGACGTCATGAAAATGATATTACACAATTTTTGTGAGAGACGTATTTACGTAAACAACTGCAAGGGTATTTATTTGTTTACGCAAATTTATCTCTCTCCATTGCGCAATATGATTTTATTTCGTCATACAGATGATGACGTCATAAAATAATATGGCGCAATTGTGAGAGATGAATTTGCGTAAAGAACTTCAAGGTTCTTTATTATCTCAATTAGTATAGAATATTATAGCATCATCCCAGTTTTTCTCATAACTATACTAATTGAGATAATAAATAGCCTTGAATTTTACGAAAATTCATCTCTCACAATTGCGCGATATCATTTTATGACGTCATCATCTGGGTGACGACATAAAATCATATTGCGCAATTGTGAAAGATAAATTTGCGTAAACAACTTCAAGGTCATTTAGTATCGAAATTAATACAGTACACTAGTACAGTATTATCCTTGGATTTCTCATAAACATATTAATTGAGATAGTAAATAGCCTTGAAGTTGTTTACGTAAATTTATCTCTCACAACTGCGCAATAAAATTTTATTTCGTCGTCCAGATGATGTCATAAAATTATATTGCGCAATTGTGAGAGATGAATTTGCGTTCACAACTTGAAGGTTCTTTATTATCTCAATTAGTATAGTTATGAGAAAAACTAGAATGATGATATACTATGTTAATGGAGATAATAAATAACCTTGAATTTGTTTACGAAAATTTGTCTTTCACAATTGCGCATTATGATTTTATGCCATCATCCAGATGATATCGTCATTAAAATGATCAACAGTTATGAGAAAAACTAGGATGATGCTATAATTTACTATACTAGTTGAGATAACAAAGAACCTTGAAGTTGTTTACGCAAATTCATCTCTCACCACTTCAGGCTTAGAATGGTCTCGAGGTCGGTAAGGTAGGAATCTTGGTATAGAACCGGTCCTGCCTATCCACTCCATACTTATCATCTTAGATTTTGAGAAAATCAAAATAATAAAGGGAAGAAAAAAATAAATAAAGAGAAAATAATAATTGCAGAACATGACCCTGAACTACGACGCGAGTGGAGTCGGCCAAAATGGAGTTGCAACAACACACATGTTACCTGCTGCAGCTTTGGCGCAATACAGTCGTCATTATGGGCAAGCGGTTCCAGGCTACAATGTTCCAGGAGCACCCTGGGTTACTCCCTACCTCGTGCAGACAGGACCTCCTCACATGCAACAGGTCGACGTGAGTTTTTATCTAGAGTTTTTGTGTTAGCTTTGCTGCATTTTACATTTTTTTCTCTCCATTTTTACTAAAAAAAAATTAGTCAAAGTAGGCGCGACGCGCCTTAAAGAAGGGTTTCTTAGCCTATTAAGACGTTAATTAAGTCGTTCAGGCTTTTTCTTCCATTGTTTCCCTTCCCTACGCCCCCTACTTTCCCCTACTCGCCTTCACCCTTCGCAACCCCCTCCCAAACTTCCTCATTATTTCCCCTAGTTTCCCTCCCTTCCCTTCTACTCTCCCTCCCCGAATTTCCCTTCACGTCTCCTACTTCCCGACCACTTATTTCCCATAACTTCCCCTACTTCTACTAAAATTTCTCCACACTTCCCTTGCTGCCCCTTCCCTCCCTTTTCATACTTCCCCTCCTCTCATTTTCCCTACTTCTCCTCCCTTCCACACTTAATTCCGCTTCCATCATTTTCCCTACCCCTTAGTTTACCTTTCGCAACCCCCTCCCCAACTTGTTCCACATTTACTTCCCCTATATTCTCCCTCACTCAATCCCCCCTCATTTCCCCTAGTTCCCCTTCCCTTACCCCTACTCTCCCTCACCGAATTTCCTCTCACGTATCCTACTTCCCTTCTCCTTATTTCCCGTCACTTCCCCTACTTCCCCTTCTATCATTTCCGGTACCCCATTTATCCGCGCTTCCCCTTCCCTCACTTCTCATACTTCACCTCCTCTTATTTCCCCTGCTTTCTCTCCCCGCAACCTTCCCTACTTCCCCTCCCCTCACTTCCCCTTCTATGAAAAAATACGACGGACGGACAGACACCCGACTTTAACTATAAGGGTTTCTACCCGGGCCGACGAAACCCTAAAAATTGACAAAATAGCTTCATCCTCGTTCATTTTATAAATAATTCTGATACCTTTTCAATTAATATTTATCACTAAAGTCTGTGATTGAGGATAAATTTGACAAATTACAAAAAGACATCTTTAATTCGTCCGGGGGGGGGGGGCTGCAGCCGGGAAAAGAGGACAACCCCAAAATGGTCAAATTGCCTGATCACTGGAAACCATGTAAAAGTCAAAAAAAAGACAGTGCACTTTTTCATTTGCTTTTGTATGTGGCGCTTGCATATCTGCATGCTCTTGGTAAAAAGGTTCTTGAACTTTCTTTTGAAATTGTATTCCTTTAAAATTTTCATATTTAAATACTTTTTTCAATTGATTCAAATTTCTTCTTTAAAAGGTTTACTTCCAAGGTCGGAAAAACCCAATCAAACCACGATTAAAAACTGTTTGTAATAAGTTCCAAACATTTAGCCCTGTTCCTACTGGTTAGAAATATGGTTATAGTACCTGTTCCGACTGGTTATAAAAATGGTTCAGACATGTTCCAGTTAGTTAGTAACATGGTTAGAACCTGTTCCAACTGGTTAGAAACACGTAGGCGTCGGACTCACCACACTATTTACACTATTTTACTTTTTTTTTTTAAATTATAACACTATTTTACTACTATTTCGAAAAAAATGACACTAAAGACACTATTTTCTCACAATTGTCTGCTAATGTCACTATTTCTTTACTTTTTCTTTGAAAATATTTTGTTAACTTCTTCACCAATTGGCTACAAATTGTCTCAACATTTTTAACCAAAAATATGAATTCTCAAATAAATTACATAAATTTTCCACAGAACAGTTGGATTTTCTACATAATTCTTGAATTTTCAAGGTAAAAATGTTATAATTGATATTTAAACCAAAAAAGCTTTTTATTTTGAATTAAAAACAGTTGAAAACAACCAAAAAAGACGAATTTTCAACAAACTATTTGAATCTTCAACTAAAACAGTTTAATTTTTAACCATACAGCTAGGCTTTTTTTGGAAAGTCGTCTTTTTGGATTAATATAACTGTTTTTGATTTAAAATAAAAATATTTTTGGTTGAAATATGATCCATCACTTTTTTTTGAGAAATAATCTTTTTTGGATGAAAATTCAACTATTTTATTCAAATTTAAACTAGTTTGTTGAAAATTAATTATTTTGGTTGAAGATTGATAATCTGTTTGATTGAAAATGAAATGAATTCGTCTTTCTGGATTAAAAATTAAACTATTTTGGTAGAGAATTCAACTATTTGGCTGAAAATGACTATGTTCGTTAAAAATTCATATTTTTCGATTAAAATTTCAACTTTTCTTAGAAAATTGTACTTTTTGACTTGAAAATATCAAAATTTGATTCAAACTTTTTTTCTTTCTTACCTTAAAATTTTTGTTGTGTGGAAAAATTAACTGTTTTTTCGAAAAACTAGACTATTTTATGAATATACCTGTTTTGACTTAAAATATAAATATTTTGGTTGGGAATATTAACTATGACATGTTTTATCGAGAAATCATCCTTTTTGGATGAAAATTCAACTATTTTGTTCACAATTAACTTTTTTGTTGGAAAATTAACATTTCCTGGTGGAAATTTTAGGTATTTTATAGAAAAATCATCTTTTTGACTTAAAAATAATTTTTAATTCACTTAAATTCTTTTTCAATTCACCATGGATTTTTAGGAATTTCATCGAATTCTTCTTATTTTCCCTAAATTCCTCTAAATTCACTGCAATTTTACTAAAATCAATAGAACGTCTCCGATTTTTGGAATTTTTTCCAATTTATTTAAATTATTTTAAATTTGACTTGAATTGTTTCAAGATCCTATGAAATTAACCTGCATTCCTTAAAATTCACCTGAAATTCTTACAAAATTCATCGGCATAAAAAAATCTTCTAGTTTTGAATTTCCCCCTTTTGGTTAAAAATGAAACTTTTTTGTTGAAAATGAACTTTTTGTTGAAAATTCATATTTTCGGGTTAGAATATATTTTTTACAAAAAAGTCAACTTTTGACTCAAAACTTCAACAATTTGGATAAGAGTTTCTTCTTCTTTCTTGATTGAAAAATCATTATTTGTTAAAAATAATCTTTTTTAGTTGAAAATTCAACTTTTCGATTGAAAATAGATGTATTTTGTTGAAAATTCATATATTTTGGTATAGATTTTTTTTTTCGTTTAAATATCAACCTTTAATTTTTTTGTCAAAAATTTCTATTTTTGGGATGAAAATTCAACTATTTTGTTGCCAATTTAATTGTTTTGTTAAAAATTTACCTTATTCTTAAAAATGTTATTGTCTTCTAAAAAATTCGTCTTTTTTGGTGGAAAAATAAATTTTCCTGGTTTTAAATTTCCCGTTTTTGGTTCAAAATGCAACATTTTGGTTGAAAATAAACTTTTTTGTTGCAAATTCAAATTTTCTGGTTGAAACCTCATCTGTTTTACGGAAAAAGTCCATTTTTGATTCAAGAGCTCAACAATTTGGATAAACTTTTCTTTCTTGATTAAGAAATAATTCTTTATTGAAAATAATATTTTGTAAAGGAAAATTCAACTTTTTGTTTGAAAATTCATATATATTGGTATGAATCTCATCTTCTTTGGTTGAAATATCAACTAATAATTACTTTTCCGAAAATGTACATTTTTAGATTGAAAATTCAACTAGTTTGTTGACAATTTTTTTTCTCTTTCGAAAATTCATCTTATTGTTAAAATTTTTAACTATCTTCTAAAAACTTCTTCGTTTTTGGTGGAAAAATAGATTTTCCTGGTTTTGAATTTCCCGTCTTTGGTTAAAAATCCAACATTTTGGTTGAAAATAAACTTTTTTGTTGCGAATTTATATTTTCTGGTTAAAACCTCATCTGTTTTACAAAAAAGTCAATTTTTGACTCAAGAGTTCAACAATTTGGATAAACTTTTCATTCTTGATTGAAAAATCATTATTTGTTGATAATAATCTTCATGAAAATTCATGTATTTTGTTGAAAATTCACATATTTTTGTATGAATCAAATCTTTTTTGGTTGCAATATCAACTATTAATTTTTTTGTCGAAAATGTATATTTGTAGATTGAAAATCCAACTATTTTGTTGACATTTTTTTTCTTTTTCGAAAATTCAACTTATTATTATAAATTGTACCTGTCTTCTGAAGAATTCGTCTATTTTAATGACAAACAAATTTTCTTTCTTTTAAATTTCCCGTTTATGGCTCAGAATGTAACATTTTGGTTGAAAATAAACTTTTTGTTACAAATTCATATTTTCTGGTTAAAACCTCATCCGTTTTACAAAACAGTCAACTTTTGACTAGAAAGTTCAACAATTTGAAGTAAATTTTCTTTATTTTTATTGGGAAAATTATTATTTGTTGAAAATAATCTTTTTCAGTTAGGAATTCAACTTCCTAGTTTAAAATTCAACTTTTTGTTTGAAAATACATGTATTTTGTTGAAAATTCATATCACTTGGTATAAATCTCATCTTTTTTGGTTAAGATATCAACGATTAATTTTTTTTGTCAAAAATTTATATTTTTAAGATGAAAATTAAACTATTTTGTTGGCTATTCAATTATTTTGTTGAAAATTCATCTTATTCCTGAAAATTTTATCTGTCTTCTAAAAAATTTGTCTATTTTGGTGAAAAACTAATTTTCTTGGTTTCAAATTTCATATCTTTTGTAATGAATCTCATCTTTTCTGATTGAAATATCAACTATTGATTTTTTTGTCAAAAATGTATATTTGTAGATTGAAAATTCAACTATTTTGTTGACAATTTAATTTTTTTTCAAATTCATCTTATTGTTAAAAGTTTTCACTTTCATTGAAGAAATTCGTCTTTTTTCTTAAAAATTAAACTGTTCGGTTAAAAATACAACAGTTGTTTTATTAAAGTTAAATCTTTTGCGTCTATATAAAAAATATCAGAAGATTATAATTCTGGTTTATAAATATTTATGGGCAGGGAAAATGAAAAATTCGTCCGAGAAAAATGAGGGAAAAAGCGAGGGAATTTGTAAATTGAAGTTCTGCGGGCACTCTGATAATAAAATCATTGAAGACGTCGATGGTCTTATTCCTCACATATTCCTCGATTTAGAGGTCTCCTTCCGGTAACCGTCCGACTCAAACAACTCACTGCAAAGAGAATTATCCTCGACAAGGATTACTCGCTACTCTTTACCATCGGCGAAACTGACATAAAAATAAATTGGATCGTATTCATGGCCATGAATAATCCTCGGTGAGCGAATGATTTAAAATATTTCCATTTCGGATTGCTTCATTCGTGCAGAAACCGCGGACATTTTCTAGTACCCGAGGGATATACGGAGGGACTTGTATAATAGGAAGAAATCGATGCCGCGACCCAGTGCAAACGATATGGTTTTCAATTCGAATTTTATTTTTTCCCCTAACGAAGCGAGTCTCTTCAATAGAGAATTTTGTTTGCATCTTAATTTGAGAGGCGATATTTAAAAGCTGCAAGAAATTCAACCTTTTTATTTTATTTTAGAACACAATATTATTTCAGTCAGGAAATCAGGGAAAGGTCAGGAAATCAGGGAAAGGTCAGGAAATTATATTGGTCAGGGAATTATATTGGTTAAGGATAATAAATTTGACATTTTTAGGGTTTTGCAGCCACGAATAGAAACCCTTATTTTTCTAAGAAAAGGAAGTGAGGAAAAAGTAAGGGAGGGGAAGTAATGGTCGTAAGGGGAACTAAGGAGATGGGTAGATAATGTGATATGCAATGAGGGCAGGGAAGTAGAGAAAACAAGGTTTGGAGTGTTTGGGGGAAGTGTGAGGAAATTAGAAAGGGAACGAAGGGGAAATAAGGGGAAATTTTTTCTTTCTGTAGCCCCAGGCAGAAACCCTTATAGTTTCATTCGGGTACTGCCTATATGACGCACATTTTACTAAGAAGGGGAAATGCGGAAAAATTAAGAGAGGGGAAGTAATGGTCGTAACTGGAACTGAGGCGAGTGGTAGAGAATGTGATAGGAAATGAGGGAAGGGGAGTAGAGGAAACAAGGTGTGGAGTGTTAGGGGAAGTGAGAGGAAATGAGAAAGGGGAAGTAGGGGAAATGAGGAAAACTTTTTTGTTTTTGTAGCTACGGGCAGAAACCCTTATAGTTTCAGTCGAGTACCGCTTATCTATCGCAGATTTTTCTAAGAAGGGGAAATGCGGATATATTAAGGGAGGGGAAGTGATGGTCGTAAGGGGAACCAAGGAGAGTGGTAGAGGATGTGATAGGAAATCAGGGGAGGGCAGTAGAGAAAACAAGGTGTGGAGTATTTTGGGAAGTGAGAGGAACAGAAGAAGGGGAAGTAGGAGAAATGAGGGAAAACTTTTTGTTTTTGTAGCCCCGAGCAGAAACCCTTATAGTTTCATTAGGGTGCCGTCTGTCTGCCGAATTTCTTTCCAAGAAGGGAAAGTAAGGGAAAATTAAGGGAGGGGAAGTAATGGTCGTAAGGGGAACTAAGAACAGTGGTAGATGATGTGATAGGAAATGAGAGGAGGAGAGAAGAGGAAGAAAGGTGTGGAGTGTTTTGGAAAGTGAGAAGAAATGAGGAAGGGGAAGTAGGGGAAATAAGAACATTTTTTATTTTTTTGTGGCCTTGATTGTTTTATTCGGGTGCCATCCATGTGCCGCATTTTTTTCTGAGGAGGGAAAGTAAGGAAAAATTAAGGGAGGGGGTAGTAATCATGAGGGAAACTGAGGGGTGGGGTAAAAGATGTGGTGGGCAATGAGGGTAGGGGAGCTAGAGTAAACGAGGTGTGGGGTAGTTTAGTGAGTCAGAGCAAATGAGAAGGGGAAAGTAGGGGAAATAAGGGGAAATGAGGGAAAGGAAAGTAGGGGATGTGAGGTGAAGTAAGGGACGCGTCAGTAGGGAAAAAGAGTGGAAACGAGGTTTGGGGAAGTAGGGGTTATGACGGAAAATGAGGGGTGGGGTGGAAGATGTGATGGGATATGAGGGGTGCGGGAGTAGAGTAAACGAAGTGTGGGGTAGTTGGGTAAGTCAGAGAAAATGAGGAGGGAGAAGTAACGGAAATAAGGGAAAATGAGGGAAAGGAAAGTAGGGGATGTGAGAGAAAATATAAGTTGAGGAAGTCAGAAAGAATGAGGGGATGGAAGTAGAGGAATTGAGGTGAAATAAGGAAGAGTCAGTGGTGAAAGTGAGTGGAAATGAGATTTAGGGAAGTGGGTGGAATGACGGAAAGTGAGGGGTGGGATAGAGGATGTGATGGGATATGAGGGATGAGGGAGTAGAGTAAACGAGGTGTGGGGTAGTTGGGTAAGTCAGAGCAAATTAGGAGGGAAAAGTAGGGGAAATAAGGAAAAATGAGGGGAAAATGAGGGGTTCAGAGGATGTGGAGTGAAATAAAGGAAGGGTCAGTGGGGCAAGTGAGTGTAAATAAGATTTAGGGAAGTAGGGGTAATGAGAGAAAATGAGGAGAAATGAAGTGTAGGGAAGTAGGCGAAGTAGTGGAAATTAAGGGGAACCGGAAAAATGAGAGGAAATGAGGAGAGAGGAAATAATGGAAACGAGAGGTTGGAAATTGAGAGGAAATAGGAGGAGGGATAGTGGGCGTAAGGGAAGGGTGCGGAGTAGAGATACTGAGGAGAGGGAAAGTAGAGGAATGTAGGGGAGTAGTGTCAGCTGAATAAGCGAGGAGAGGAGGAAGTAGAAGAGGAAGAAGTTGGGTTAGGGGAGGGGGCGAAGGGTGATGAGCGGGGAGGGAAAATATTGAAGGAGAAGGTTTGAATAACTTAATTAAGGTCTAAGTCTGCTACGGAGCCCTTTTTTGTAGTTAAACATGTTACGAGATGAAAATTCTGGTCTTTGAATATTAATAGTCCAGGAAAATAAAAAGTTGGTCAGGGAAAAATTAAGGAATTTTTAAAATACAGTTTAGCGGCTACCCTGATATAACATTCTTCTTTATTGTTATTATTAAATGAAGAGTACGAGGAAGTATAGAGAGGGAGGGGGGTATAGATTTATAGAATAATATAGAATTCCTCTTTTTCTGATTTAAATAACCCGTTTTTTTACAACCCTGCCCCGACCCAGGTCGCTGATCAATCTCTTCAGCAATCATCCCAGGTGAGGAGCTTCACAAAGTCATCATGTAGTATTTTCTTTTGCCCTATATGTCGATTTCTTTTTTTCCTGATACTTCCTCTTGGTGAATAAATATTTAGGTAAATTTTTTAATATTTGCTGGAAAATTCAGAAATTTTAATGTAAGGCCATACTTTTTGGTTGAAGGTGCGTCTTTCTGGGTGGAAAATTGGTGTTAAAAATTCAACTAAAATTTTGCTTGCTCGAAAATTCAACTATATTGCTGAAAATTCATCTTTCTTTCGTTGAACTTAATTTTTTTTAATTTAAAATCTTTTTTGGTTTCAAAAATCTGTTTAGTTCGAGAATTCATCTCTTTTGGTTTAAAATTTAAGTATTTCATTAAAAATCTGTCATTTTCAGGTTGAAAATTTAACTCCTTGGTTGCAAGTTAAGCAAATTTCTTCAAAATTTATTTTTTTTCACGACGATTCAACATTTTAGTTGAAAATTTATCTCTTTGTTTGGTTTAACTTCTTTGTTGAAAATTCGCTTTATCAGTAGGAAATTAATCTTTGTGGTTGAAAATTCATCTTTCATGTTAAAAATTCAACTATTTGGTTGAAAATTACACTGTTTCATAGAAATCTTGTGTTTTTTTTTGGCTTGAAAATTTAACATTTTGGTTGAAATTTTTGTTCTTTTTTGACTAAAAAATCTTTCATGTTTCAAAAACTACACTCTTTTCTCGAAAATTCATCTGTTGGTTTGAAAATTCATTTTTTTGTCGTGAAAAATTAACCTATTTCGTTAAAAATTAATTTTTTTTAGGTTAAAAATTGAACTTCTTTGTTGAAAGTTGAAATACGTTCTCAAAAATAAATTTTTTTCAATATTTACTATTTTATGTAAAAATTCATCTCTTTGATTAAAAATTTAACTATTTGGTTAAAAATTTATATTTTCCAATTGAAAACGCAACCACTTGGGTAAAAGTTGTACTGATTTATTAAAAAGTCATTTTTTTAGTTGAAGGTTTAAAAATGTAACTATTTTTGTTGAAAATTCTTTTTTTTTTGTTTAAAATTTTGTTAACTGGAAATGTAAATTTTCTATTTTTGGTTCAAAATTAATCTTTTTTAGTTAAAAATTCGTTTTTTGATTGAAAACTAATATTCTTGGTTTGATTTTTCCCCTTTTTGTGTAAAAATGCAACTCTTTGGTTGAAAACTAACTTTTTTGTTGAAAATTAACTTTTTTGTTGAAAATTCATATTTTCAGGTGAAAATTCAACTATTTCGTCAAAAATTCATATATTTTCTTGAAAATGTATCCCTTTTGGTAGAAACATCATAATTTTTTATTAAAATATCAACTATTACTTTTTTTGAGAATTCATAATCGTAGGTTAAAAATTCAACTATTTTCTTGACAATTTAAATTTTTTGATGAAAATTTATCTCTTCGGGTTAAAATTGAACTATTTTGTTAAAAAATTGTTTTCTCTTTCGTTAAATATAATTCAACGCAAATTGTTTCTAATGCGTGAAATACTACTTTATTCTGATAATAAAGTATTTACATATATTGTTCAAACAATTTATTATTGTTTTCAGCCATTTTCTCTTAGAGAGTTATAAAGTCGGGGTTTTTTCAAAAATTTCCCACCTCACTAAGTGAAAAGTTGACAAAAAGTTTAAAAGCTCAGGAAAAACCGCAACTTTTTAGCACTTATCTAAAAGAAGATAGTTATAAACAATAATAAACTGTTTAAATAACTATGTTTGTTAATGTTCATTATTTATTACTTCACCAAGTACAAAGGGGGTAAAAGGTTGTAAATTTTAAAAGAAACCGCAAATATCTAGCATTAATAAAGCAGAAGATAGTTGTAAACAATAATAATTTGTTTAAATGATTATTTTTTAGAAATTTAATTAACTAGTAACTCACTTCAAGTGAAAAGTGGACAAATGATTGAAAATTTCAGAAAAAACCGCAATTTTCTGGCATTATTCAAATTGAGTGATAATAACAGTAATAATAAATTGTTTAAACAATCAATTTTGTTTACTTTAATGATTTATATACCTCACTCTAATTGAAAATTAGACAAAAAGTGGAAATTTCTTGAAAAAACTGCTATTTTCTAGCATTATTCTAAGAGAATATTATCAAAAATAATGATAAATTGTTTAAACAAATATTTCGGTCAACATTAATTAATTATCACCTTACTCTAATTGAAAATTTTGACAAAAAGTGAAACATTCTTGAACAAACTGCGACTTTCTAACTCTATTCTAAGAGAAATCTGCTAAAAACAATAATTAATTGTTTAAACAATTTTATAAGCATTTAATTAGCGATTTAAAGTAGTATTACATATATTAGAAACAAACTGCCATAGAAAAAAAAACGCAAAAAAGTCATAATTAGCACCAAAAATTCGCAAAACCTATTTTTTCACTTATGGGGTTTATTTGGGACCCTATAAAACATTCTCATGGGGGTGATATTCAAAAAGTAATATTATATTCATATTCTATGTCTAACTTTGAAGAGAAATTTTAAGTTTAGAGATGGCTTGCGCCACCTCTATATATTATTTTTTTTCAAACAAAAAAAATAGATTTCTTTTTGTGTGGATTCAAACAAATTTCCGGGCAATATGCATGAAAATTCGAAACAAAAAATTTGGGACCGTTCTCGTGAAAGTACATAGGAGGCTAATTTAAAATGTGTAGCTGTAGGTAGCTGATTTATTCGAAAGTTGCATTTTAGAGAGTAAATTTTTTCCCGAAATATATAGTAGCACTAAATTAGATAGCCTGCCTGACCACACATGGGTGTTTCTACTAGCTCGAATAAAATTCAGCAAGCCCGGTTTGGACCACAGGGTCATAATGAACAGGTGCTATATCATATTGTCGAAACCACACCTGTGACCCTGTTTCAAAATGTGGCATTTTCGAAAGTTTGATGTGACTTTATGGCATGTGGAAAGCAAAACTTTCAATATCCCATAAGCTTTCAGCAGGCTGATACACTCGAAAGTGTCGAAAATTGCAAATCGTGGACAGGGCACACCACTCTATTCACAAATTCTGATAGAATTCATTAACAGGCGCCGGGCGATTACGTAACTTTCCCACATCACATTTTCCCCTTTCTTCTTAATTTCCCCTTTTTTTTAATTTCCCTTTTTCCCCTATTCTCAAAAAACTTCCCCCTTTTCGCTTTAAATATACGATATTTGAAAATACAATATTTGAATTACGCGGCAAATTCTCTGAAATTAGTAAGTGTACCCATTATATATATATATATATATATGACAACAAATAATTAGTCAGGCCTTACCAGCCTGACGTAATCAGCAACACTCGTTTCTCTCTTCCTCAAGTTTCCATTATGTAACAGATTTTTTTTATCGTTACTCTTTTTACTTTTCTTTTCATACTATCCAAAATTGATATTCAGTTGGCTTTAAAATAGACTCTATTTTCAATTTCAAATAAATTTGCTCGAGTCAAAATTTTATCAAGAAATATCAATAGTTACGTTTAAATAAAAATAAATTTGAAATGAGAACGCATAATCCACGAGATTGAAGTTCTTGCAAATTTATTTTTCAAAACAATAAATACGTGTGTTGAGAAAATGAAGATCTATTAATATCGCGATATAAACAAATCTAAATTGAATGAGAAACGGATACAATATAATTCCCACACAAACATACAACGGCATTCCATTAAATTTGAATGAGTTTAAATCATGACAGTAAAAATGGCACAATATAATAAACTTCAAGAGATGGGATTGATCGTTCGCAATTGAAATGTGTACTGATCCATTATTTTTCGTAGTTAAAATATTGGACAAAAGAAGCAAATTGCCAAATAAAAAATAGCACCAACTTGGCCATGGCGTTTTCTTAATTTTAACATATATTGGACAAACATTCAGACACCTAACAGTTAGAATCAAATAACATAAAAGATCTATAGAAAAAAATTAAAATAATAAAGCTTCAGCCAAATATGCTTTTTCAAACGCTCATAATTTCGATTTTGATATCAAAAATGTGAAAATATTGAATATAGAAGAAAACTTAGATAAAAGATTAACTTTGGAAATGAGTCACATACAAAAAAATAAAAATGCAGTAAATTTCAGAACAGACATTCAAAATTTAAGTACCATATATCATAATCTTATCTCACAAATTGAAATTTTTAGCTTTACAATAAAATATTTCATACAAATTATTTCCGTTACAATTTAAAATTATCGACAATTTTATTTTACAACTTCCAATCTAACCTCAAAATAAAATCCGCTATTATGTTTTAACTCATTTTTGTGGCATGTCTATCCATCATCATAATAAAAAAATGTAATAAACAACCAATATTAAAATCCAGGATTTCATCCTGTGATTTTTAATAACTCAAAATGGAACTTATATAAATACATAGACAACTAATATTTTAAATATGAATAATAACTTTCATCGCATATGAAAAATTGTTTTTCAGCTGAAAGTATAATTTCGTTGAAGTTTTTTTTTCGCCTGAAAAAATGTTTTGGTTGCAAATTCAAATATATTTTTTTATTTGCCTTTCTAGTTTAAACATTTGTCCCTGTTATTAGAAATTTTACTATTATTTTGTTTTGGAAAATAAAAGTTTTCAGTTGAAATATAATCCTTTTTTTATGAATATTCAACTCTTTTTCATTTGAAATTAAAATCTTCTTTAGATCAAATATCAACCTATTATATTTTTCTTTCAGAATTCGAGAAAAGGAATGGTTTGTTGAAAATCAACTATTTGTTTAAAAATAAACTAGTTATATACTTTTTAAAAAATTAATTTTTTTCGTCGAGGATAATTTAACTTTTTGTCTGAAGATTCACATATTTTGTTAAAAATTCTTATTTTTCGATGAGTTTTCAAAAATATTTCAGAAGAATCGCAACTTTGTTGAGATTCCTCAAAAAATTTGAATAATTTTTCTAAATTAATTCATCGGGAATATATCAAATGATTTTGCAACATTTTTTTAATTATAAAAAAATAATCTGGAAAGTTTTAAGGCAAGTTTTAACTTTTGAAAGATTTTTCAAACACTTTTAGAAAATTTCAGATCATTTTAAAAAGGTATATAGAAGTTCTGAGAACATTTAAAGAATGATTTAAAATTAGACAATATTTCGAAAAATTGAATACAAAATATAGATTTTTAAGAATTTCGAAAAAATTGCAAAAGCTTTTTAAGAATTTTGAAGAAATTCAAGAGAATTACATTTTTGAAAGATTCCTGAGAAAATACAAAATGATTTTTTCAAAATAATTTCATTAGAATATTTAAAAAAAATTCCAAACATTTCAAAAAATCATTTAAATTTTTTTGAAAAAATGTAGAAGATTTTGAGGTAATTTTTTTCCTTGTTGATAAATTTTTCAACGATGGTAGGAAAAATTCAGATTGTCTCAAAAGAGATTTAGAATTTTAGAAAAAATTTCAAAGATAATTTAAAATATGAAAAAATTTCCAAAATTGTTAAAACGGAACCGAGAATATTTTCAAGCAATTTCAGGAATAATTCGGGTCAGTTTAAATTACTACAAGTTCTAAGCTAAATCGAATTTTCCCTCAGATTTGGTAAAATCCTGCCAAATAAGAAAACTTGTTTGAAAATTTTTTAGATACTTTTTCGGCATATCTGAAATCTTCAAAAATATTTTTAAATTTTCTCAAGAAACCTAAAAATATTATATTTATATGATCTAAAAAACAAATAAACTCATCATTAAATAAACACGGACGTCTCAAAATGACTTTTTTCGTTTTATTATTTTATTATATTTTTGCATAAATTAATGACTTAGGGAAATAAAAAAATTTTCAAATATATAAAATTAATTGTTTTCAATGTGAGTGAAGCAACGTTCAAGAGATTAAATTTGTAAATATTTTTTATTTTTCCATTCGGAAGCTTGTAAAACCTTGTAAATACCTCACGTTGTTGGAGGTGATGTGACATACTTTCATATAGTTCGTATAGTTTTGATTTTTAAAAATACGAATTAAAGGATTAAATATTATTTTTCCTTAAAAATTATTCTTTACTTATTAGTAAATAATCTCTAAATTTAATGAATATTAAAAAAATATGAAAATATTATCAGGCATGGAATACGAAAATTTGAAATTTCATCATAATTAATTGCTTAAAATAGTCTCTAAACATTTTTTCCTGAAATAATATGTACAGAACTTCTTTTCAAATATAAAAAAAAATTGAATAAAAAATATATATAGAAAGTATGTACTTCATGTACTTTAAAATGTATTTTGAGCAAAAGAATTCAATCGAATTGATGAAAATGACAATGAAATGTATATAAAATTAGAAAAAATTTCTTAGAATTTCGGTGTAAATAAATAGGTGTTGAAGAAGAGAAAATTTGATTTGTTGTATGGAAAATAATAATTCGCGTTTTGTCTTCAAAAACGAGACTAAATAAAATGATTATTATAAAATAACAATTCAGAAGGATTTTGTTATTTTGAAAAATTAATTTAATAAGAATATTTTAACAGATTTCAGAAAATTTCTAAAAATTTTTTTAATTCTAAAAAAAATATCAAGAAAATTTTCAAACAATTTTTTTAGTATTGAACGATTTTTAAAAAAATTTTGAAAATGATTCGATTCAGTTTAAAATATATTCAGGTATGTGAGGAAATTTTCAAATTATATTCATATAAACTTGAGAACAAATAAAATTAGAGAATATATATTGTTATTCGAAATGTTTATTTTTTATATATGAAAAATTACTTTGCCACTGAAATTATAATTTAGTTGAATTTTTTTTCGAATGTAAAATCCATTTTTGTTGAAAATTCAAATATTTTGTTTACTTTGTGATTCTGGTTTAAAAATTCGTCCCTTCTAGTAGCATTTTTTTGTTTGTTGAAAACACAAGTTTTATGGTGAAATATAATATGTTTTGAATGAATCAAACACTTTTTAATTTAAAATTAAAATCTTCTTCATTTAAAATATCAACCTTTTATATTTTCCGTTGGGAACTTATTTCTGTTTCGTTAAAGATTGACTGCTGGTTTAAAAATTAAACTGCATTTTGAAAAATTCATTTTTTGTTACAAGATTCATAATTCTAGTTTAAAATTGGTCTTTTTAGTTAAAAATTTTAATATTTCGTTGAAAATTTGTATTTTAAATTTAGAAAATGTTACTGTTTTGTTAACAACTGGTTGATAATTAATCTTTCTGGCTGAGGATTCACCTATTTTGTTGAAAATTCTTATTTTTCGCTGAACTTTGAAACATTTCAAGAACATCGCAAGTGTTTTTAAGGTTCCTAGGAAAATTTTTATTGATTTTTTTTTAATAATTATTTTAAGTGAATATTTGAAAAAATTTCGAAAAATTTCAAAAGATTTATCAAATTTTCAAATAGGATTCAGGAAAATATTAAGGTATATTATTCAGTTTTGAAATATTAAAAAAAATATTTGAAAAAAATGTCAATAATATTAAAATTACATGTATAAGTTTTAAAAAGATTTTCAAACTAATTTAAAATTTGGAGAAAAAAAATCAATACGAAATATAGATTGCTGATGATTTTGAAAAAAATGCAGAAACTTTTCAGGAATTTTGAAGGGTTTCAAGAGAATTGAATTTTCTCAGATGCCAAGAAAAATAAAAAATAGCATTTTTGAAAATAAACATGTCAATACATTATTTTAATTCCTGAAAAAATATCTGAGGTAACTTTTTTCTGGTTGAAAAATTTTTCAACAATTTTAGGAAAAATTGAAATTGTTTCAAAAAATATTAAAAATATTTGACAAAATTTCATAAATATTTAAAAATTTGGGAAGAATGCCGAAATGGTAGAAAAAAGTGTCGGAGAGAGTTTGAGGCAATTTTAGAAGTTTTAAGCTGAATCGAATTTTTGCTCAAATAAAAAAAAATACTGTAAAGTGAAGAAAAAACTTTATTTGCAATTTTCTAGAAACGTTTTAGAAATATCTGAAATCGTTAAAAATGTTTTTAAATTTCTTCAAGAAACCTAGAAAAATTATATTTATATAGTCTTAAGAAAAAATAAACTCAATCAAAGGATAAAATATTAGTTTCCTAATAGAAATGATATCTCATTCATTCAGAAATGAGCTCTAAATATTATTTAAAAAAAAAAAGAAAGTCAGGATTTCTTATGAAATATAAAGAAAAATATTAAATGAAGTAAAAAAATATGAAAAAACTTAAAATATTTATAACGGGTTACAGAACAAAATTTGGATGGAAAATATATTTTTTGAAGTTATTATTTAAATTTGAAACAACAAATTTCCATAATATTTTTCAATGCAGGAAGACAGTTTAAAAAAATATATTAAGCATCACCAAAATTTATTTGAATAAAATATTTGATTACTGTAATTTAAAAAAATAATATTAACTTAAAAACCATTCTTTGTTAATTATTTAAAATTGGGAATTTTTTATTTGCGAGAACTTGTCGATATTTTATAATCCAGCAATTTTCTGTCGCGAATTTCATTCTTCGGTAATTTGCAAATTCGGGATTTGTAAATTTCGGCAATTTTATCATTTCCGAAATTTTTTTTTTCAAGTATTTTCTTTTTCGGGAATTATACAGCGCCGAAATTTTCTCTTTGGGATTTTTGATTCGTCCAATAAAACCAATAATTGATTAATTAAATTATTCGAATTGCCGAAAAAGAAATATTCGAAATATAATTATTCAGTAAATAAAATTAATAAAAATTGCTGACACAGGAAAATTTGCGAAATATGCAATTCACGAATATGAAAAATGCAAAAAGGTCATATTATATAACAAAAAATAATAAATAATACATTCATTTACTGAAAATATTTTTCAATTAATGTATTATTTTATATTTCATTATTTATTTTTGCCATCAACAAAAGTATTCAATACGGAAACCGTTTGTTCCTGATTCTCTTGATGCAAAGTGACTCAGTTTCGACGATAACACATATTCGTGGATAAACAACACATTTTTGAAAACAACATCATATTTTTAGATAACAAAGGTAAAATTATTATTTATGGACTACTTTTATCTTTTCCTTATTTCTAATTAGTTCAATTTATTCGATAACTGTAATTATTATAATGAGCAATACAATAAAAATTATTATTGTTATATTAAAATTAGAGTAATATTTATTTTAATTTTCTGCATATTTCAGAACTTTATGAAAATGTGCAAGAAACTTGTTTTCTTTTTAACGAAAAGAGATACATTTTTAGTTAAACATGAATTTTCAACTAAAAGAATAATTCTCAAACTATGAAAACTAATTTATAGGAAATAGTAGAAATTTTTAGCAAGAAGATACAAAAGTTTCACTGAAAAAAACAAATTTTTTGACCGAGTTCAGTTGAATTTTGCACTTTTTATACTCATCTCTTCGGGCGAAAATTCATTTCATTAATTTCAGATTTTACTACTTTGATTTAGTTCTTTTTAATCAATACTTTTTTCTTTAAATATTATCTTTGTTGATGAAAATTCATCTGTTTCGTCAAAAATTAATTTTCCTCAGTTGCAGAAAATTTTATCCAAAATATTGAGGTTTCAAGCGAAAAAATTATTTTTTTGACTAAATCAGTTGAATTTTCAACAAAATTATAAAATTGTGAAACCAAAAAGATGCAGTATATACAGAAAATATAATAGTAGACTTTCGAACCGAAAAAGCAGCATTTTCAAACAAAAATTAAATTGTGACTTTTTTAGTTCAAAAATTGAATTTTCACCGAATAGTTGAGCTTTTAAACAAAAATATGAATTTCTTCAACAAGCACGAAATAGTTACATTTTTGGTTGAAAGAATTAATGTTCGACCAAAAAAGGATACTTATTAGCAAAAATGGAATAGTTAAATTTTCAGCTAACAAAATTAGGTTTGAAAAAATGTTGAACAAAATAGATTAATCTTTGCTTAAAAATATGAATTTTCACTAGAAAAATTAATTTTCTGCGAAACAGTAGAATTTTCACAAACAACAAAAAAAACGAATTTTTAACAAAACAGTTAGATTTTCAACCAATAAAATTAATCTTCTACCAAAATGATGAATCTTTAACTAAAAAGGGACATTTTAAACATAGTGGTTAAATTTTCAGCAAAAAAGGTGAATTTTCAACTAAAATGATAATTTTTCAAACAAATAAGTAAATATTTAATGCTGTAATTGAATTTTAAACAAAAAAGATGAATTTTCTATCTAGGAAGAAGACAAATTTTTAACTGAATAGTTAAATTTTTAAAGAAGGTAATTTTTTAACTAGTATGATGAATCTATATTTGAAATAATTAATTTTCAACCAAATACTTTAATTTTGGATCGAGATGATGAATTTTTAAAGCGAAAAATTAAGTTCCTACCAGGAAGGTCAACGATCTCACAAAATAGTTGAATTTTCTTCAAAAAGTTTAAATTTAAGCCAAAAAGAAAAAGATTTTTTAACAAAGAATTTGAATTTCTGACAAAAAACATAAATTTCGTACAAAAAATGACACCAACGAATTGTTATCAAAATATTTCAGTTTTTTAACAACTAAATGAATTTCCTACTAAAATAAATAATCTTCAACTAAAAAGGTATATTTTCGACATAGTAGTACAGTTTTAGCAAGAAAGATGAATTTTTAACCAAGAAGGTTTATTTTTTAATAAAAGTTCGAATTTTCATCAACCGACATGTATTTTCTCACCATTAGCTAAATTTTGAACTAAAAAATGTAAATTTTTGACTAAAATTTAAACATTTATTTATATTGTCCATCAAAATTCTCAATTTCAGTCAAAAAGAAACGAATTTTCCGTCAATATAGAAAAAAAATTTACTAAAAAAATGTTGGATTTTGAAGCCAAAAGGAAGAACCCTCTACGACATTGTTGAATTCAACCCTCAAATAATTAGATTCTTGAATAACTAGGTTAATTTCAAACAAAGAAATTCAATTTCAACTAAAAAAGATTTTTTGCAGTCAATAAGGAAAAATATATTCATTAAAAATGTTAAACATTGAAGGCAAAAGAACGAAATTTCTGCAAAATGTTTGCATTTTTTGCCTGAAAATAAATAAAAATTTTCAAAAACAATCCAATTAAAAAATGCGTGAAATTTTAAATTTAGGTTGAAAAACATGTTATTCAGACTGAGTATAAGGTCTGGTAAATAGAACCTAGATAAGGAAGAATGCGTTTCATGCGCATGTTTTCTATTCATGACAAGGTAACTGGGTCAAAAATCTCAGTATATAAATGCCCCAAGATCAGTGTCTCGACATCATTAGGAACAGAAATAAGTAAAATTACTGTTCCTACTAAAAGTCTCACTCTCCATTTTTTTTGGGTAAATTTTTAATTACGTCCTGGATAAAGCTCTTTATCCTTATTTTGGTGGTAATTTCTGTCGGTAAGTATAAGTGAAGAAATTAAATTAATTACAAAATTTCTTTTTTGTTTTGGCCATCCACAAATTTCTACAGGCGTTTTTCTAAAATTAAAAAAAAACATCTTATTCAAAATTAAAAATCGTTTTTAGTAGAAAGATGAAATATTATAAATTTTGCACTGGAAGGTTAGCTGTTCCATTTTTAGTTTGAAATATATTCAATTTAGTTAAAAATTCTCTTTTTTGGCGGAAACTATTCTGCGTAATTGAACATCCCTGTTTTTGTAAAATTTAAAAAAGTTTAGTAAAAATTCATTCTTTCATGGTTAAAAATTAATTTTTTCAATGAAAATATTAATATTTCACTTTGTATTTAAAATATATATTTTTTGAAAATACAACAACATAGTTGAAATTTGAACTATTTTTTTTATGTTATTTTTTCTTTGGTTAAAACTTCATCAATTTAGTTGAAAATTTATTTACTTTTCGATAAAGATTTGACTTGAAATTTGACCTTTCTTAGTTAAAAATTCAACTAATCGGATGAAAATACTTTTTTTTATAGAAAATTATTCTCTTTTCTGAAAATTCATTTTCATAAATTTTGCAGTTCAAATATTGGATAGATATGAATGCATGCTATTATGATTTACAATGCCATGAAATTGAAGAATAAATCAACAAATTTATAAATTTTCAAAATTTTACAATTTTGAGCCATTTTTAACTGAAACATTAAATTATAATTAAAAGTTGTTTTGAAATCTTTTCAAATATTCGCTCAAAAAATTTTTTAATAAAATCTTTTAAAAATTTTTGAGAAATCTAATAATCCTGCCAGAGCAAAAAAAAATCCTTCAAATCATTTATATTATTTATTGAAAGTATAGGAAACCTTATTAAATATTCTTTTAAAATTAATTTTCTCAACAAAAACATATGGCTTGTTTTTCTAGGAATTTTGATGCAAATTTGTCTTTTATTTAAAACCTTTCAAAATGCTTAAAAAGCTTATAAATTTTGTGTTCGACATCTTCAAAAATCTACGTTGTGTTTTAACTGTTTTGAAATCTCTTTGCATTTTAAATTTTTTTTCGAATCTTTTCAAATATTCTAAAAATATTTTAAACTGACTCGATTATTTTCCAAATTAATAATTGATCAGTCTTCATTTATTATTAAACATTTTTTTACAATCTTTTGAAATATTCTCTTGAAATTAATTGGCTTGCGGAACAGACTATTCAGAGGATCATTTTTCAAGATTGGGACAGTCACGTGGGCATGGTTGCCATCTATGCGTATTTTAACTCTTTTATAATTTTGAGAGTCTATTGGATTATAATTATTAGGAAGAATTGCCCTAGGAGCCATGAATGGATATAAATGTTCAGATATGATTATTCCAATGATGTACTTGCGATCCATATCGATTCCTACGTCGTAACATCCTGCTCGTGTTAAACGGAAAGTCAAATTTGAATATGATACACTTTCGTAATAATTAGAATTAATTTGAATAGGAACAGGATGAACTGCGTCTGGTTTATGTCGCCGAACTAGTTCTGCATTAGCAAATTATGAATGGGAATTTTTTATTTTATTGATTATTAAATTATGTTGATAAATTATAGTTTTTATTTTTCAGTTGAAGCTGTTTGAAAAAAAGCCTAACTACTAAAATCTGAATTTCGAGAAAAATCTTAAAAAGTGAATTGGCGTAAATTTGAATTAATAATCACAGATATGTTTTCAAATAAGGCTGATAAACGCATACATAGCGTTCACTGAAAGTTTAGCTTGGTTTGAAATTGAATTGAGAAAAAAAATTTCCTATTGAGGAAAAGGGATCTAACTAATTTGTCTGCCAAGATGCATTTTTGACAAAGCTTATTATGACCTTGCAAACGCCTCTCTTTCGCCCCCTTGGACAACATTATCCGGTATATCAGGTTCCGGTAAATCGGAGTCCCAATGTATTTTAGCTTGAACAACTTTTTTTGAACAATTAAAAATGCATTTGAAATTATATATACGTAATCATATTTACCAACAGGATTAGCGAAAATCACTAACAAGTAAAAAAGCAGAATTCCAATCACAGTCGTCATTTTGTTGAAGTAATCGAAACCCCCTTATGAAGAATTTTAATACGAGTGTAATTGATGAATATTCTGTTAAATTGAAATTTTAATGTATTACTCGCTATCTACTTTATTCTATTTCATTATTTTTATTTTATAAATCTGTTTCTTCCAATGGCTTAACTCAATAAAACACATGAGAGTATATTATTACCTATTACGTAATTTGCCTTTCGCAAATAAGAAAAGTAGTATCTACATTTTGGATGATATAATCTTTACTATTTACGAATTATATCGTAGTTATTTGTTTATCGTTCGAATTTAGAAATAAAACGTATGCTCACTTAATTGTTATTTTGAAAGGTTAATTTTATGAAACTTATTTATATGTTGCTTCCTCAACTTATCACTGATTGCAACTACGATGAGCGGAAGATATACAGCAGATATCGTAATTACACCTTTACATTGAAAACTGGGAATAAACTACTTTTTTGGTTCAAAATAACGTACAGCCCATAAAATATTGATCGATTCAGATGCAAAAAATAAAAAAAGCTGATTATTCAAAAAAAGGTGTCGAGCCTGATTTTTGATTAAGTTTTTCAATTTTGTTATAGATAAACAAATATGACAAAAAAATGGTTATCTTTTCTGTTTGACGTTCCTGGTGCTCCAGAAAAATAGAAAAATTCATTCTAATCACCTTTGTTTCACAGATTCACATTACTTACGGATATTCCATCATGATACAATAAAACGAAAAATTTTGTATGAACAAATTATTTATTGAAAGTGTGTTTTCTATAATTCACAATAATTTTACGTTTTTTCAAGATATATTGCAAGAAATTTGGATTGAAACAATATAATAATAAAGAAAATTTCTCTTAAAACCATTCTTGTTAATATTATGAACAAATATAAGAAACAAATGCATTATTCAGGCATTTTTCGCCAGAAAAAGTCTTTTTTCTATTACAGTTTCTTAAATTAGAAACCATATGATAATTTCAGTAAAATTCTCAAATTGTTGATAAATTTGACGATTTTTTAAGACGAATGTAATTAAAAAATGCATTATTCGGGAATTTGTTGACAGAAAAATTCGTTTAATTCAATGCCAGTCCTGTTAGTTGGGAACTTATGATAATGTGAGGAACATTCATTATTAGTTGATAAATTTTATGATTTTTTAACAAATTAAATTAACAAACGCATTATTCGGACATTTGTCGACGGAAAAACTAGTTTTTTTTTTCAATGTCAGTGCTTTTGATTGGGAAGTCTATGATAATTTCATCAACACTCATACTCATTTCATAAATTGCATGGTTTTTTGAAACAAATTTAATAAACAGATGCATTATTTTCGCCTTATTAAAAGAATGAAAGTAATAAGAAACAAAAACTAAACGGCCTAGGATTGAAAAAACAAACTTTTGTCCTAAAAAATGCCCGATTAATGCATTTGTTTATTAAATTCGTTTGGAGAAGGTATTAAATTAATCAACTTATTATGAATTTTGCTGAAATTATCGTGAAGTTGTCAATAAAACTGAGTGACATTGTAAAATCTAGTTTTTTCGTCAAAAAATGCCCGAATAATGCCTTTCTTATTTGAATTTGTTTAAAAAAAACATAAAATTTATCAACTATTTATTAAAAATTAATTTTTTGAACTGAAAATGTAACTTTATTATTTTTGGTTGAAAATTGATTTTTTACATTGAAAATTGATCTTTTCGAGTTCAAAATTCAACTTTCCGGTTTAAAATTCATATTTCTTTAGTCGACAATTAAAATATTTGATTGAAAATATTTTCGAGTTGAAAATTCAACTGTTTTGTAAAAAATTCGTCTTTTTGGCTTAAAATCTGAACAACTGGGTTGAAAATTCATGTATTATTTACGAAGATTGCTTTTTTTTGCTTAAAAATTCTTTTTTTCTTATCTGAAAATTAAAATATTCTATTTTTGGTTGCACATACATGTTTAAATTGAAAATTGATATTTCCTAGTTGAAAATTTATCTTTTCTCGTACAAAATTAATCTTCTTGGTTCAAAATTAATCCCTTTTGGTTAAAAATTCAACAATTTGCTAAAAAAATAAACTGTTAGGTTGAATGTTGAACTCTTTAGTTGATATTTTTTTTAAAGATTCATCCTTCTAGTTAAAAATTCATCTCCTTGATTGAAAATTTACCTGTTTTGTTGAATTTTTTGTCAGAGTTAATTTTTTTAACTCACAGAATTAATCTTCTTCGTTGAAAATATTACCTGGATAGAAAGTTAATCTTCTCGGATAAAAAATCACATTTTTGGTTAAAAATGCAACTGTTTTATTGAATTTTGAACTCTTCTTTTGAAATTTTTTTTTTGAAGATTCATCATTTTAGTTAAAAATTCATCTTCTTGATTGAAAATTTGAATATTTGGTTGAAAATTTTTTTTTTTTTTTTTTTTTGAGAATTAAGTTTTTAAAATGAAAATATAACTATTCCATTTTTGGCTAAAAATTAATATTTCAAAATGAAAATCAATCTTTTCTAGTTGAAAATTCAACTTTTTGGTTAAAAATTCTTTTTCTCATTTCTTGAAAATTAATTTTCTTAACTGAAAATATAACATTCATTTTTGGTTGAAAACTTATTTTTTTAGTCGAAAATTCAACTATTTGGTTGAAAATTCATGTATTTTGTTAGAAATTTGTTTTTTGGTAGAGAATTCATCTTTGTAGGTTGAAAATGTAACTTTTTTGTTAAAAGTTTAATTATTTTGTATAAAATTGAAATATTTCGTTAAAGTTATCTTTTTTTAATTGGAAATTCAACTGTTTTGTTAAAAATTGGTCCTTTTAGATTAAAAATGCAACTATTTTTGGTTGAATTTTAATCTTTCTTGTTTGAGAATTCGACCACTTGGTTGAAAATCCACCTTTGCAGGTTGAAAATTCAACTATTTGGTTAAAAATTCAATTATTTTGCTAAAAATTTAACTGTGAAATATACCTTTTATATTCTTGGATTTTAGAATTTGGGTCAGCAATCTATATATATATATATATTAAGCCGCAAAATGTAGATATTAATTATTACAATCCAGTATTTGAAAAATTACCATCCAGATTAAAAGCAGATGAATTCTCAACAAAATATTTGCAATTTTAACCAAATAATTTAATTTTCATACCAAAAAGACCAATTTTGTCGATGAGAGTTGAATTTTCAACAAAAAATTAATTTTCAACCGAGAAAGATGACTTTTCTACCATTCAAGATCCAAAGGAATGAATTTTTAACTAAACAGTTGGATTTTCGACGAATAAGGATGTCTAACAAAATAGTTGATTTTTTAATAAAGTAATTAAACTTTTAGCAAAATATTAGAATTTTTAACTTGAATGAACAAAATTTCAACCTACAAACATGCACTTTCAACCAAACAGCCGAATTTCCTAACCAAAATGATTAAGATTCAATTGAAAACAGTTACGTTTTGAAACAAACAGTAGTATCTTAAAGTCATAAGACGCACTTTTTGGAGTACAATTGAATTTTCAATTTGAAAAGTTGAATTTGCAACAAAAAAGTTATTTTTCAACCGAGAAAGATGTTTTTACAATCAAGAAAGAAATTTTATACTCGATTTGATTCTACATTGAACGTTTTTAAGAGTTCGCGCATGTTATTAAATGTACAACCCGTTGGGTGCCATTTTGCGGTGAAACTATACAAGATACGAAGAAAAATGAATTGAAAAAATTCTGCATTTCAACAAGATCTACAAATTTGTTATGCATCACTTTTTTGTTTGACGCGTAGTTTTTGTTTTATTCCTAAAAAACAACATTGAAAAAAATATCGACAAACGACACAAGCTACGAAATAAATAAATAAACACAAGTTTTATTTTTGAAAGAAAGACACAAGGTACAATAAAATGTTTCATAACAACATTGTTTTTAAATTAGATCTGAAAATTTGCTTTTAACATTTTTTTTTCACGATACACGTGATGACAATGTATTCGTTAAAGCTGAAGGAGCTTTAACAAAAGAGGATTCACAATCATTAAATATCAGTTGTCGATAGTTTGACCTTTAATTTTAAGAGTCTTATGCAAAAACATTGCGAAGCGAGCCGCGTGCATAGCGCACGATGAGAATGTACCCGAGCAGCGGGCAGATTTTTTTGAATTTGAGACATAAAAAAGTTATGCTACTCTTTGTACGGCAATATTTTAATTTTCGGGGGCATGCCGCACCATTGACATGGGGTTTTTCAGGAGGTGGTAGCTTCTTTCAGGATGATCCGTTCATGATTGAACAGAGTTAATTAATATCGAGAAAGAATTTTCTTTTGTATTGAAAAATGTTTGGGACTCGCTGCTCATTGATATGTTTTTTTTGTAGATGGCTGCTTATTTTAAGGTGCGTCTTCTGCGATTCGCTAGCAGCTAAAAATAATATAAAAATAATATAAGATTTAGAACATCTAATTTTAGCATAATAGTGAATTGAAAATGAAATGAGCAATTTAGGGTTGATTTATCAAATGCTTAATGTAAATATAATTATTTTTTCTCAAAAAAAAAAAGAAAGGATCAGAAGTTTTAATAATAGAACAAATTAGTTGAATAATAACTTTACCAAATATTCGTAATTTTTTATGATAAACATATAATATATATTATATATTCACTAGTGTCGAAACAAAAATAGTAATTTTCCCCAGAATGTTAATTTGAAAAAGAATTAAAAAATAGTTGGATTTTTGCACGAAAGAACATTTTTTTCCCTAACCATTGATTCTCTTTTTTATGCAGGTCAAAGTCGTAAAAAGTATTGACGTTTTAGTCTGTCTTTTAGACAAATAGCCGTAGAATGTTGGAGTCGCATTTTTAGCGTGCATATTTGCTTCTATGAAAGAATCGATATTATTGTTTAGCTTTCAGTAACACATTAGCAACTTCACCTAGTTCTTTATATTGTCCATTTATAGTCAATTTATTTCTCGTACTTTTTTGAAATGTTAACCTTTAGCGATAAAACTGTCTTTGAGCCTTTATTTTGTTTCATGACTTTTGTAGTTTTTGATACCATGTCCGAAAACGTCGAGATTTGATGGAATCGGCGAAACCTAATTTTCACATAAAACCAATACCTTCCTATTGAGATGAGAATTTAGTGCAAAGTGTAGCATTTAAAAAATCATAACTATAAAATCAGGGCGAGACAAGGATTCCGACCTTAATTAAAATTAACCCAGTTATACATAAATCCATTTAGGTTATATCGATTTATATTTCATTTGATTGAAATATAATACTAAACTAAGTGCTTATTTCCAAAGAAATAATTGCGCAGAGATTATCCTGATTCAGTGTAAAGAAATATTCCTTTTATTCAAGAAAATATTCTTCGCGCCAACTTTTAAGGGGCTGTACTTAAGTAGCGTAAAGTTTTATTTCTGAAATTTTGACAAGGAACCCTCTGCCCCTATTGATCTTAGTATATAGTTCATTATACACTGGGCATCGTATTTAAGTGCGGATTCGGGCATAGTCCTAAATGTTCTTCACTTAAATCGAACACATAATTTGCTCGCTCCAAACTTAAAAATTCAGGGCTGTTTCAACCAGTACTGTTGGATTAGGACGCATGCTAACAGCTGTCGCAACTAACGCGCTGAGAGTACTGCCCGCTGTGTCGCTACGCTACTGTTTGTCACACATGACTGAGCACTGACTCTCTCTTGGTCCCGCAGTCCTTGCATCACCAAAAATCCGAAACGACTTAAATAGGAGTTACTTAAATGGAAGTTACTTGAATGGGATTCTCAGTGTATTTACCAATAGATTTCAGGAAAATCACCAATGCCAAAGAAAAAACTATCACCATTTTCACTGAATGAAGAAACATTATTCTTGATGAATTTCGTAAAAAGAGCAACTGCTGGTAAATTATCGGCATATATACTAGTCTCTATCACTTTGTAAGTTCGAAAAAATTAAGAATATTTGTAGAGTACACAGTAAAAAAAGATAAATTTATTTAATTTCCCGCCTTCTTTCACATAGCTATTAATTTAGGTACAACGGTGTCATGTATTTTTTACTGAAGAAATTTGATTTAATGACGTGTTGAAAATATATAAATCAAATACCTATGTTGATTCATCTTGGTATGTCTTATTGTTGATAATTTTCGAAACAAATAAAATGAGACTGGGGTTTTTATAAGTAAAGTTATGGAAATTAAATATAATGTATATGTCACCGCTTATACCCGAAATCATATAAAACTGGTTTGAACTAGCTTAAACGCGAAAATACCAGGACCATTTGAGCATAGGTCAGTTGCTCATTAGAGACTAAATTGATAAATTCGGTTTCAGAGAAGACACGGTCTTGATATCTGAGAGTGACCGATTAACTTCTGATCGTTGGCGGAAAAGGACGAAGTGGAAAAACATAAGGGGAAAACCCCCGAAGTTGAAACCCAAGTATCGAGAGGCCCTTGGTCACATGGTTGAGAGATGAGTACAATGAAAGACAGGCATAAAATTTAGGAACCTTGAGAGTAACATCTAATGATAGAAAAGATCTTACAGCGATTGGCGATCGAGCCTTCATACGGTTTAAGCAGCTTATCGCAATAAAGACATAAAATGGACAACTTAAGAATTTTCGCTTTCAGTAAGCACTTAATATATAATTCAACTGTCATGACTTTGAAAACATCTGTTCCTAAATATCGTTCCCAAAATAAAGGTAAACTAAATAAGCGAAAAAGAGTTATTTAATTTGTTATATTCAGTCCTAGTTGAGCATCATATATCAACTTAAATCACATTGGTGAAAGTTGAAGCGTATCGTCGTTCCGAAATTTGGGATGATTAGTTAATTATTTTTCACAGGCTTGGCTGGTCATGTCGTGAGACGAATAGTCCTTTCCCTTTTTCAGCTTTCCTAATTTTTTGGGGCAACTAGACGTATCTGAGAAAAACATTATTCTGGTACCTAAATTAGTTTCACTCCTATAAGGTTAATACCCAACTATCATAAGAAACCGAAGAGTCTTTAAATTTGATAGTTGTGATGGTATTTATCATTTGTTAATTCAGGCGTAGCGTGCGCAGCAAACGCTACACTCGTTTGAAACGACCTATATCTCTAACACGATGCACAATGTACGATTGTTTCAATGAAAATCGATAGTCTTGCAAGATAAAAAAAAGTACAGCAAAAATGGAAATTTAATTTTTATAAATAAGGCGCAACAAGATTTTCAGCAATGTTTCTCCGTTTGAAGGTGAAGAACTATCTACTCGTGACTGATCAGTAATCCTTGGCTCTTCATATCATTAAGAGCTTTAAAATTCAAAAAGGAAGTAATTCTGTGTTTCTTGATGTTACGTAAATTACATATATACATGAAAAAAGGAAAAAAATGGTTTCATCAACAATTATTATTCAGCCAGAACTTTGACATGGATACAAAAAGGCGCGCCTCTACATCAATATAGCAAAATTGAATTCACGCCAAAATTTCACACTTTATTATTTGACATGAATGTAAAACTAAGGGGTATGCAAAACCTAAGATCAAACAGTGCAACAATTTGCAATTTCAGGGGACAATTGGAAAAATATATTTTACTTCCTCAAAGCAAAAAGATTCTTGATAGTGACAATTTTTACATTTGAAGAAAGGAATTTCCGAAAGTTTAATGAGAAACGTCCTGCAGAAAAAACCAGTATAGCAAGCTATTTTGTTGTTTGATCAAAATGAAAAGAGAACGGATTCAGATGTGGAAATCATCATTTCGAAAGTCTCAAGAAGTTTCCCTGTTAGCGTACTCAGTTTTCAGGAAATCAGAGGAGAAAAGTTGCAGGAAATGAGTGTTCTTTCCTTGTTTAACAATCCTGTAGCGACAACTTCAATCATCACAATCTGCTCTGCAAGAAATAGCCAAGAGTATTCTCCTGCGCTGCATGGACTGAAAATTGCTAACATACTACATGTATATAATGGTAGTACAATAAGTTTAAATACAGTGCTACGGGCAGTAATCATCCTACCCAACCGCATAATAATGTAAACGATGAATTTCTATGTGTTTAAAGAGAACACGTTTGCAACAAAAATCAGTCAGTTAGAAGCTTGGCTTATTGTTAGTCATAGACTTACTACGATTTCAGTCTTATGTGAGGAAGGAAGCTTCAAAATATAGAGTACCTAATGTTTATAAATTCCATCAGTATGATTAAAGCACTTTTTCCTTCTTTCCTTATTTTGATTTTTGCTGCATGTAATGCTAACACCAATGACTTAGAGTGGACCGAAAGTTTGATCAGAAACGTTGTGCAGAAACAACGGGTATACCAAGCTATTTTGTTGTTTGATCAAAATGAAGAAAAAACGGATCCAGATGTGAAAATCATCATTTTGAAAATCTTAAGAAGTCTTCCGACAAACATACTCAGTTTTGAGGAAATCACAGAAGAAAAGTTGCAGGAAATGAGTCTTCTTTCCTCGTTTAACAATCCTGGATCAACGAGTGCGGGCAAAAATGGGTTAGTCCACGCGCTACGGGCAAAAACGAGTTAAATCTTTAACTCGTTTTTGCTCGTAGTGCGTGGGCTAGTTCGTTCTTGCACGGAGAAATAATCAACCCGCTTTTGCTCCGACTCTTTTTTTAGTCCGCTTTTGCTATCAGACCCTCAACTGCATTACTAACCACTTTCAAGAACAACAACGTTATTAATGCCGATAACTACACTTATTAAAACTGCACAAATGGCACTGTACCGCGTTTTTATGGACTGCCAAAATTACATAAAATTAATTGCCCACTCAGACCTATCACCTCTTTTCCCGGTTAACCATTTTATTGTCTTTCTAGATCTATAGCAAAGTCTTTAAAAAAAATTGTGGGGAAAACTGACTATCATATAAAAGATAGTTGGGATTTCAAAAATAAAACAGATAAGATAACAGTTCCAAAATACTTCATTATTATTTCTCTAGATATCGTGTCCATGTACACTTATATCTCATGGAATTTAATCAGAGGCGCAATAGGTGAACGTTGGAAAGAAATTGAACCCCATACTTTTTTTGTATAAAGAAGACTTTGATAAAGCTCTAAAACTATGCTTAGAGTCGTCCTATTGTCAGTTGAATGGTAAATTTTACCAACAAATTTACGGATTACCCATGGGATCTCCAATATCAGCTGCTGCAGCCAATATTGTCATGGGAGAAATTGAAAACAAAATTTTAAAACCACTTAAATACCCAATCATATTCTGTTTCCGTTATATCGACGACACCTTAATTTGCCTACCGAAAAATAAAGTTAAAGATTTTCTAAATAAATTTAATACTGCTGACACCAAACTTAAATTCACCATGGAACTGGCTAAAGATGGTGAAATAAACTTTTTCGATCTAGCATTAAAAATCGAAAACAATAGAATTATAACCAACTGGTATCGCAAACCAGTTTGGTCAGGTAGATTTTTAAACTTCGTCTCTTGTCACCCAATCTATCATAAAATTATAATTATTTATGGTTTAGTCGATACGAGCTGTAAAACTGGCTGATGTTAGATTCCACAAAGAGAACTTAAATCTTGTGCAGAAAACACTGGAAAAAGGCTGTTCATCTGATCGGTTAAAAACTAAAATCGCCGTAAGATACAAACACATAATTAATTTTTTTTAAACTATATCCACGCAACCTGAAGATAGCAACTTTAAAAAAATGGTTGTCTCACCATACATTCTAAAGATAAAATTGAAAAAGAAAACAAATGTAATTGCGTTTATAAACATATATGTAAGAATTGTAAAAATACATACATTGGTCAAACCAGCAAGACCTCTGCACACAAGGAATAGGGAACACGAACGATCTATTGAAAATAACGAAACAAACCCAGCCATAGCTAAACATGCTTATGACTTTGCACATAACTTCGACTTCGATTTAAATAACGTTGACATTTTAGAATTCGAGCCTAATCTTGATAAACGTTTACTATTAGAAATTATGCATATACAAAGAGATAAGAACTCTATGAACTTCAGATCAGACATTCAAGGCTTAAGTACCATATGTAATAATTTAATTGCACAAAGATACATTCCAAAAATTTGAATTTTCCGGGCTTCGGACGTATATACGTATATATTTAAAAATTTCAAACTATTGTAAACTGACTGCTATGTAACATCTTCTGAGAAACTTTTTTAATTTCCGTTAAGTAATAATAAGGTAAGCACAATTTATATACTTAATTGTATTACTTTAACTCTATTTTTAGTAAACATTTTTTTAACCAAATTTTTCAAAATATATTGTATCCTCTACAGAACTACGCCTTGAAAAGGAGTCGGATCCGAGTCGAAACATGTCGGCAATTTTTTAACTGAAAACATCAAAAACCTGGAAAAGGCCTTCACTACATTATTATTCTAAGATACCAGAAAAAATTAAAAAATTATTTTATGACGTCATCAGGACCCATCGAAAATGTTCTAGAGGCTTAGCACGGACATGAACCACTTTTCCAGAAAAATTTAGCACGGATACGAACCACTACAGCTAGAATTTTCTCGATGTCGGTAAGGTAGGCATTTGTATACAGAAACCCCCCTATACATCTACTCTTCGCAGTACTGCCGGGCGGTACAGCGGCGTTACTACACACAAGCACTGGTTCTGTACTAGCATACACTTTATCCATATTCATCATCACATGACTGTATATCGTCCGAATATTATTTATAATTTCAAAAATGTAAATTCCGTTCAAACTTTTTGGTTAATTTTAACATCCCTTACTGCTGTACTCTAAAGATATGACAAAAAAAGTATTTAAAAACTAATTATTAATTGATTTCGAGTATTTTATCTATAAATATTGATGGTCCTGCTTAGAATAAATACAAACATATATTATATTTTTCAACATTATATTACAAAAAACATTGCTAACGCTACGGGGTTTCGAACCAACATGCCTAAATCTATCGCATAGTCTAGCAGTCGGTTGTCTTAACCATTGCTCCAAACCTACATAATTCAAAGTCCATGATAAAACTATCCACCTAAGCTACAACTCGAAAAAGTTGGAACACCAAATGTTAAACTCTCCTTTTCTAACTAATCATATACTATTATATGACTTGATATAGATGTGAAATAAACAAACTGTTAAGGGGAATATACATAAAATAATTTTTAAATATATAATTTGAATCGGTTACAATTTTTCGTCGTGTAACATTTATGTTTTTCTTGTTTCAGATCATTCTACAAATTCTTATAATGACATGACGGCAATAGCGGCATGGCGCGCTCAACTAGCACTAAGAGCGAGTTCACTAGGAGACGGGGCCCACATCGTTCGTTACTTCGGTCTCGACGCTCGTTAGGACGAGGTCGTCTTTTGGTAGACGCCCCAGAGGAGAGTTTTCTTGTAGTAGGAAAATAGGTATAGATTACACGCGATGAATTCTAACGTTTAGTGTTCAGTGTTTTAATTTTAAATATTATTTTATTTTTATTTTTGAAATTAGAAAATGAGGGTAATACTTGCCTGTTCTAATGCACACTTGTAGCTAGGTATTTAATAATTAAATCGTAAGCTTTCCCTGTGATTGGTTCGCCCGTCACTTGGCTCGCCCAAGAATTCTTTATTAAATATTTCCGAGCTACTGGAATCTATTATGTTCTTTCTTTCTGCAATGTTCGTTCGCGCGCATTGTGGCTCTTAAGAGTTAATGGATGAAAGTACAACAAGTGTGATTTTACTCACTTAATAAAATTGAAGTTTTGAATTTAATCTTTTGAAGATAAATATGAAAAAAGCCAAGGTGCTCAACGACTTTTCAAAAGTATTTCAATTTTTTTTTTTATAATCTATATGATAACCATAGAATCTCACAAATTTCACTTGAAAGCCAATCAAAGGTTTGGAGCACCGATTTTTCTGGCCTTGCAATGAATGTAAGAATGAGCTTTGTCAGAAAAATCAAAAAGATTTTGAATTTATTTAAAAAATTATTATACTACAAAATTGATACTTTCAAATTACTCACTCCAAAAGGCATGGGCACAAATCCTAATTGTTTGAACTAGGTTGCCAATATTTCGTCTTCCTTTGTTATAGGAACGAAATTAATTCAATTTACGGCAACTTCAGCATACCTCCATATATCTTGACTTTATGAAAACTAGGTTCGTTTTATTTTGAAACTCAAGCATATTGAAGACGGAGAGATTTGAGAATCCCACCTTTGGGAAACCCAAACAAAACTTTTAACATTTCGCCAAGTTAGTGTCTCGAAAAAAATATCATTACAATATTCGAGAAAATAGTATTAACTATAATAACGAATAAAGCGCGAAACGTAACAATCAATGAATGCTGAAGTTTTTTGCACGTTTTCAGTTTGAAACGACACGTTGACAACAAGTTGATAGCTGAACTTTCAGTTACGCCTTTATATAGCTTAATTCACTTTCCATCATGTTCTTATGCACTTCACTCTCCACGAATGTTCGAAATATCGAAAAGCAGTTCAAACTTATTGAAAACATTTTTAAGTTCAATAAACAGCAATTGTGACGCTGAACGGCTCAATGACATTCACTCACTGCGAAAATGCTCCAGAGCTTAGACCACGGTGCCTCGACAACCAGATTGGTTAAGTTTGGCGCGCTTATTTGAAATGATTAAATATGAGAAGCAATTGTGTACAGCAAATAATAAGACCATAGTTATTAGGAATAATTTTGTGCTCACAAGAAAGACTTATAAAGTGAAATTTAAATTATTTATCGGATTTTCTCCTTAAAAATAAATGATCGATTTTAATTTTTAAGAAAGGAATATCTTTTTTATCCTAATGAATTTACTCTTCCGTGGATGGTCGAAGTGAGTGAAAACAAGATGATCGTATTGACCATCCTGAAAGGTTACATTGCTTATTCCTGATAATGAGTCTGACCTTCTTATAATAGTCAGACTGGTCATAAAAAGACTAGATGTAAAGCTAAAACATAGAGGCATTTGAGGAAGGTTTAATATTGTTTTCATTGAGTTTAAAATAACTATGTCTGTTCATTAA
This sequence comes from Andricus grossulariae, assembly GCA_011634705.1. Classification (NCBI taxonomy): domain Eukaryota; kingdom Metazoa; phylum Arthropoda; class Insecta; order Hymenoptera; family Cynipidae; genus Andricus; species Andricus grossulariae. The sequence continues at coordinate 4,387,131 of JAABKJ010017545.1, forward strand.
ATGAAAAAATTTTAAGTCACCTACTAAACTTTAAAAGAATACCCGAAGTTGAGTAAAACGAGCAGTTTTTTAAGGAAAATTGGAAGACGAAAGGAAGCGTGATAGGCAGTGATTTTTTTATGTCAAATACTCAAAAAAGCAAAAATTGCTATCTGGTTTCGTAGTGCAGGCCTGTCCAGAGAGGAGAAATCAACTCAATAGCCTCCTGTACGAATTCCACCCCCCACTTCCCTCTTCTCAGGTCCAGAGGCTTGGGGGTTGGTCGCTTTTGTGAAGTTGAATGAGTAGAGAGGTCGGTGGTAATGTTGAAATCCACCTGCAAATGAGCAATTCCGACGGAATTTCTCCTCTCTGAACAGGCCTGTCGTAGTGCAGTAGTTAGAGTTTGCATTCTAATCTTTAAGGTCCAGCGTTAGAGTCCTGGTACCAAAGGAAATTTTTTTATTTTCCTCAATAGAATTCGATTTACTCAACTGAATTTGAAAGTTTCCTTAGCTGCTTCTAGGTCCCAGTTTCACACCAATTTTGCGGAATCTTTCCGCAATCAAATTTCTCAGTATAGGCATGATATTATCAGAATTATCTTTCTGAATTATAGCGTTATAAATTGTCCTTGATTCATATTTGTAGAACATATTTTAATTTCGAATTTGAGTAAATAAATTTTCTTTTTTTTGTTTCACTTTCTACAGTTATATTTCTCAACTGTCAAAAGTAAAGCGCACAACTTGCAGTTTTCCGATAAAGTTAACTAAGATACTTTAACTTTAAGAGAAACAATTTTCTGAAATGTAATCTGACTCAGATCGCCTCAATTTCAAGGAATAAAAAGTTAATCTATTTTTCTGCACGAACTATAGAGACACCTTCAGCCACTGCACTGCCCTCCATGGCTCGTGGGAATTTCTGTCCTATCTTACATTTCTTTTGGCGGAACGGCTAACCAGTGGCAACCGCCAACGACGCTTCATCTCAAGAACATTCAGTAAACTAAATGCTTATTGAAGATGTAAAAGATTCAACCAGTTGAAATATTTTGCAAAAGTAAGATTTTAATTTCTATTATAATGAATACGAGAATTGAAATTTTTTCTAGAAAACATTGCGGCTTGAGCAGAAATTGGATTCCTTTGGAAGAATACTAAGAAAATTATTTTTATTTTTTATATTAATAATAAAAACAATGATTATTCAAAAAATCATTGAACTATTCACAATTAAACCTAATTTCACTACATTGATTAATATTTTGCAAAAGTAGACTCATTACGCCTGCTTTAATTCATGTGCAAAATATGTCAGGCGCTAATTCTTTTCAGACTTTTAGATTTCTTCTACCGACATTAAACTCCTGTACGTTTGATTCATCACATTAATCTCTGATTATTAACTCTACATTTCAAAGTATGAATTTAACTCGTAAAGGGGAACTCCAGTGAAAAAGAACAAAGTGGGTCATCGATTTCTTTTTATTTCTGATATTGCATAGTGTTAGGGGCACTAAATAATATGGTTGGAGGGTTGCGCTAAATGTTTGATATTTTGGCAGATACTGTTAGTGGAAAATTGGAGTATGGAAAATTAGACCATATTTTAACAATTTTTCATTGATTTTTTCGGCACTAGGAATACCACGAAATTAGAAACGAGATAAATATAATGTTTTAAGTGTCCTGAAGTAACCCACGAAATAGCGAAATATGATTTTTGGTATATTTGAAAAAAATATTTAAAGTTTTTCGATTGCAAAAAAAGGTATTTTTAAAAATTAAAGTCTTCTATTTTGTTCAACCTATTTGCAAATTCTGAAAAATGTTTAAAATTAATGAGAAAAAAATATTTTCTGAAGCATTATCAAGACTCAGAAGTTTTATTTCATATAATTTTTGTCGCAATATATGTTCAACTCTATTATATCAAATGTATATTATATTTATTTTTGTACCTCAGCCTGGAATTTCTGATTCAGATATTGCAAAATAAAGTACAAATTTTATTTATCATGATAACTTTAATATTTCTTTCTTATTTTGAATTAAATTTTATCCTCAACTACCCTGAAAGATGTATCATTTCAATAAATTTATATTATTTAAATTACTAATATGCATTGGTATTGAAACAAACGTATTTGCATTGTCTTGCTTTTATAATTAAAAAAGTACGCATCCTATATAAAAAACTATTTTTGTTATTAAACATTTAATTGCAAGTTGGGTCGTTTTTCCATATATTCAATTTGTTTATTTTTAATGTTATTTTTGCTGATTTGGACTAAAAATACGCATCCTAGCGTAAAGTTGTACGAAGAAAAATTGTGTAACAGAAGTTTTTAACAAATTTGTAGATCATTTTTGGCCAAACAACTTTTGTATAATAATTTTTTTTCGTCTCTTGTGTGTTTCTTCCAAAAATTTAATTCTTTTTTTTTAATGCTATTTCTAACGATTAAAAGGAAAACTAAGCTACTTTAAAAAAATTACTAATGACACATTTTCATAGTCTCTTTTTGTATGAGCAACTTTTGTCTATCAATTTTCTTTCATAGCTTGTTTCGTTTGTCCAAAAATGTAACTCTTTCATTTTTTTTTAAATTTTATTTTCTAAGATTAAAACAAAAACTACGCCTGCTATCAAAAAGTGACTGCTCACAAATGTGTAAATATTTTTTAAATGCACAATTTTTGTTTGTTCATCTTTTTACGTACTTTGCGTCGTTTTTCCAACGATATAATTTTTCTATTTTTAATGCTATTTTTTACGAATAAAACAAAAACTACGCATTCCATCAAAACATGATCAACAACAAATTTCTAGACGTTGTCTGTATGCACAATTTTTGTTTGCTCACCTTTTTTCATATCATTTGATTTTTCATAAAATTCGAAAAGCTGCTATGACAATATTGTAGAGTGTTTAAAAAGCAACGATTTTCTCCTCTAGACTTTTTTTCATATTGTGCGTTTTTGACTTAAAATGTTCATTTTCGTTTGTTTTTTGCAATATTAAAAATGTTATAACTCCGGTCATTTTTTTCTATCAGAAAAATTCATCAAAATAAATTGTTTGTATTTCTGAGTACTACTAATAACCGCACATAGAATTTTCAAATCTTTAAAAAAGTGGTCCTAAAAAATTTCAAAATGTGCTCATTTTTTCAAATTTTGATCCAAAATGGCTGGCTAACAAATTGGACCTTCATTTTAGTACACTTAAAGATTAAACCAACGCTCAATCCAATAGGCTAATTCTTTTGAAAGTTATCTTGCTAACAAACTAAAAATCTACAGACTAACAGACAGACAGGCCTGTTTTTTGGGTTCAGGGGGTCTCAAAACGTGGACATTTGACACTATCTTCCTTTTAAGAATTACTAATATCTATAATTTTAGTTTCTTCATTAAATTTTTCCCAGTGCAATATTATTTAATTCGAATTAAAAAGTAAAATGTACACCATAAACTTGTAAAATCTTAATAGTGAGTTAAGGCTGAAGTGAAAAAGGGCTCCATTGGAACCGTTTCAGTCCATACATTGGGTTCATTTAGAAACAATTGATCATTTTGGGTTCCTTTTCAGCAAGAGAGGTTTCCTTTTGTTGCAGCTCCTTTGGAACCAAAAATTGGTTCTAATAGAAACCCTAGTTTTTTCTGTGGTCAACATTAACCCGTGCCGCCGGGCTTGTGAAATTAACATGGCGTTTTAAATTGGAAAAGTTTCGTCACTTCCAAAGGAATTTTTATGGAATGATTTTCATTAAATAACTTGTAATTGAGACCACCCAACCCCTTGTATTTTGCCCAGAAAAATGCCATAATAGCAGTGTTATGTGAAATTCATGCTATAGACGGTATTTTTTCCATGTATGCAACATTAATTATTTTTATTCGATAAGTGACAAGTTTTGAAGTATTTTTGAACTAATGTGTAACTGTTCAGGCAATTAATATATTTTATTATTTTTATGAGTAGGCTGCAATTCTTTAAGCAATTCAAATCACTTTCTCTTTTTTATAATATCACGTACGGCTTGTTCATGACTTTCATTAATTATTTCATCATATTGAATTTCGCACCCTCATTTAACGCAAAACTATCGTTCACGTATAATTTTTACAAAATTACGCCTTGTTCAATGATAAACAACACGCTAGGGTCGGCCGAACGTAGGTTATCTGTCTTTCTCGCCCCTTAAGGGGATTTATCAGCATTATAAAATGGATTTGCAGTTTCCGGCCGCACAGATGAATATTTTTGTCTAATTTTCGCACAACTCATGTACATATAGGTCTCTTTTGTTCCTAAGTTTCGGTTTTTGGAAAAAATGTTTCTATTTCACGTTATGAATAAAAAGTAAAGAACAATAGAAAAAAATGCAGTGATTCTCAGTGCTAGCTGAGTGTGTATTTTCGAGATCTAGCCAAACAACCCCCGTCAAATTTAGGAGGCAGACTCCCTGAAGCGCGAGTGGAGACTCGGGAGCGTGTCGAATTACCCGATACGAATCACCCTTTCATTGTTATGAGATGCAGGCTGGTTCAAGAAACTGAAATTATGACAGCATCGCGTGACTCAATCTTAATTAGCAGAAATAGTTTATTTATATAATTTCAAGAAACTGAAAAAAGGATTCATGAAAATCGGATAATATTGGCAGTAATAATAGAAATGTTGAAGTGCAAACGATGGTGGAATGATGAAAGGGTCTCAGCAGCCTGCTCCGCGGCTTTGTAAAGGAACGCTCCTTTGCCAACCATCTCGTCATTCCTGACCATTTTTAGGAGAGGATCTTTTCCATTTGCAACGATGTAAGCTGTACTCAAAACAATTCGGTTATGAATTTTAATGATTAGTGTGTAGTTTCACATTCCTTTCTGTGTCTTCTGCATCTATTCCTGAAATTTGGTAATCATTAAATAATTTGTGTACTGGATATCGAACTCTTCAATCTCATTTTTCTCCGTGGAGAGTGGGGTATGGTGCCGCTCTTTGACTAAAATGCCCTATATAAATGGTGATTGAAATGTAATTTTAATGTGCGCATTTTTTAAGGTGAAGCTCGCATTATCAGGGAACATATGTTATTACTCAAAACCGCTTTTTAGCTACGTCATTATTTGCCATTTAATTAGTTAACGGGTGTGGCATTTCGGCGAGCATACCCCATACACTGGACACTGTAGAAATAATTTATTGTAATTTTACCAATTTCACAGTGAGTTCGATTATACTCAACTACCGATATGTGAACGGTTTCGGGCATGGCTTGCAGTAGCCTTGATCCTAAATCGTCGGAATCCAAACGTAAACAGACAGGGCCGTGCGAACAATTTCTGTTGGATTTTGACGCGTGCTTACAGCTGACGCAACTAACGCGCTGAGAGTACTGCCCTTATTCTGTTTGTCACGCTTGACTGAGCACCGCCTCTCTCTTGGCCCGTGGTCCCCGCATCACAAAAATTCCGAGAACTTAATTTCTCGGAATATTGTAAACTAAGAGTTCCTATATCAGGAGTTGAGTGTATTACTTCCAAAGTAGCATTTTGACGGATAATAACGAATATCCACTGTAGGTCTGGAATTTAACTTTTAGGTTATGTGACTTTCCAGTTAGATTCTGTAAAATTACAATGATTTGTAAATTTGCAGGTTTTTTATGCCAAAGAAACAGTAATTGTACCAGAATTTGTAAATTTGCAGAAAGTTATTATAAAGTTCAAAGATATTACTTTTTTTTTCTTCAATTATTGATTGATTATTGAGGTTATGTTCGTAAAGACACCAACCAAGCCTCAGATTTTTGCTGTTATTCCCGTATAAATCAATCATAAATATTGAACTACACTAACATTCATTGATAAATTGTTTTATGCACACATAAATAATGTCTTTATAGGCGCAAAGTGCACCGCGCACGAGACACGCGTACAATGAAATTGTTAATCATTCTTACCACCAATCTAAAACACGCGCACTTTTACAAATAATTGTAATTTGACCATTTTTCAACCTTATTTTCCGCAACTTTAAAATTTTACAATTACTTGTGATTCTACTACTTTAAGGCATGTGCAAGTACACGGCTTGTTATCAATAATTCTCAAATTTTAAGATGTGAAATTATGTTCGCCAAAGGAATTTTCACCAGCTACTGTACTTTTACCAGCGTCAAAAAATTCAACACTCTGAAAGTAGGTCCATTTTATGACCTACTCTGAAAGTGACAGATTCACAAGCTGAAACTGTACTTTTACATCAGTTGTAGAGCAGTAAAATTACACCAATTTTTTGTTGGTAATTTCACCATTCTAAGTGGTTCTAAGTGGTACACTAAGTGTGGGGTACGGTGGCCGTCATATTACTGACGCTTATTTAAATAATATGAAGGCTGAGAAATAAAAATGATACAATACACTACCGACAGAAAGTTTGGGTACATTTCCTTTGACCGTTTGAAAATTCATACTTCACTTCAAAGACGAATATGCAGAAAGTGAATCTACGACTTTCTAAGAAGAATCGTTTAAGAGATTACAATATTTCGCATCAAATCAACCTACGTTAAAATTATTTTAATGAACGATTCAAAAAATATTTAGTTTCAAAGTTGAGAGATTTTTTTAGCTAAATGAACATTTTGAAATCTTGAGTTCAACTCTTGCGCGGCTTGCAAGATTGAGCGCGCCTTAGGCGCGCGTCTGTTGGATCTCACGCTGTAAATTTTTATTCCCTCTTTTCTGTTGTTGTTGTTGAAGCTCCTTCTCAAGGACATTTTAAGCACATTCCCTAATCGTATATCGTGCTTCGCACTCGATTTTGTCAAAAATGCTCACTTTTCCACATCATGTCCAACTCTATTATATCATATGTATCAGGTCGTTGCAGATTAAATGGCCGTCTTTTATTTTATAATAAAATCAAAAACGGCCAAATAAAATACAAAATAAAGTACAAATTTTATTTTTCATGATTACTTCAATATTTGTTCTTTATTTTGCATTAATTTTTATTCTCAGCAACCATGAAAAATATATCATTGCAATAAATATATATTATTAAAATTTACAATAATTGAAACAGTCGTATTTTCATTGTCTTTTTTTTATAATTAAAAAAAGTGTGCATCCTATAAAAAACAATTTTGTTATCAAACATTTTTAGTACATCTTCTGTCGTTTCTTCCATAAATTTAATTGGTTTATTTTCCATTTTTTTACGATCAAAACATAAACATGCGTCCTAGCGTAAAGTGGTCGTTTTTGCAAAAATTTAATTTTTTAATTTTTAAAGTTATTTTTTACGAATTGAAGAAAAACTACGCGTTCAATCAAAAACTGATTTATAAGAAATAATTAGATCTTTTTGGAGTAAACAGCTTTTGTCTATTCAATTTGTTTTTAGCTTGTTTTGTTTTTCTGATAATTTAATTTTTTTATTCTTAATGTTATTTTTTACGATCAAAATAAAAAATAAGCGTCATATCAAAAAATGAATAATTACAAATTTGTAGATATTTTTTGGGCAAACAATTATTGTGCGTTCATTTTTTTGTATCTTTAATAGTTTGGCCGAAAAATGGAATTTTTTATTTTTCAGTATATTTTCTTTGGTTAAAACAAGAACCGTTGGTCAAAAAGTGCCGGTTAACGAACTCGATCTTTCTTTTTGGTCCCTAAAAACGGGTGCTAAAGCACAATCCAATCCAATTAGTCTTTCAAAAGTCATCCGGTATCCAGACGAGAAAGACAACTACAACAACGATAACGATGACAACAAAGACAAACAAACAGATACCACCGAAAAACCCAAAGCCGTAGACAGGGCGGGAGGCGGGTTTGACCCCCTCCCCCCGAAATTCTTGAAACATGTACATAATATACATATACTCTCCTATATGCCGCTGCATATCCCCCCTCTAGAAATTTTTTCCTGCTGCATACCCACCCCCGAAAATTTTTCTGGCTATGGCCTTCGTAAAACCTGTTTTTTCGGATTCAGGGAGTCTTGAAATGTGGAGATTTAAAGAAATCAGCGATAGTCAGTTTTCACATAAAACTAATACCTTCTCATTACGATGAGAATGTAAAAATTCTATCCATGATTTATTATTGGTCATAACAAAAATGTTCAACATTAATTTTATTTGACCTTTTAAAGGCACAATCTCTATTCTTTCGACTGTTTTTCTTATCTCGCGTCGTTTGGATCAAAAAGTAAATTAAAAATATTCCAATACCATTTTTCATACTCAAAAAACACACTATGCCTCCTACCAAAAAATTTTCAAAGGAAAGTTTACAGGTCTTCGTAAAGGCAACAGTTTTGATATATTAACTTCTTTTCGTATCTTGCGTTATTTGGATCAAAATATGAATTTTCGATTCTTCAAGAAAATATTTAAAAAGTTGTTATGATAATCTTATAAGGCTTTCAAAAAGCAACGTGTAGGGAACAGATAATGTTAATGAGCAAAATCGGTTAATATTTTGGGGTGGCGCAAAGACCATGAAGTTTCGCATTGAGTTAACATGGGAAAATGTCGGCTTTTTGTAAATCTAATATTTAAACGCGATAATATGTTACAAATAATTCCGTGTTTCAGTATATTGTTCAGAATTCGTCAGAGAATAAAAATCAATCATAAATTTTGAGGTTGAATAATCTTAAGCCACTCATATGGGTCTCCAAAAAAAACCCCATAAGTGACAAATTTGAATTTTACGTAATCGTTACGTAACATCAATCCTTATAAATTGAACAGTTACCTGTATTCTAAAAATTAAACTTTTTGCATTAAAATTCAACTATTTGCTCAAAAATTAATCTGTTTTGTTGAAATTTCTTCTCTTTTGATTCAGGATCCAACTATTTTGTTGTAAATGCAACTGTTTGGGTTAGTTTAGTTTAGTTTATAGGCGGGTGGGGAGCCTCGATGGAGCCCCCCTGGCGCATATGACATTCGGGGATGTTTCATCATCCTTGCCGCATTTCCTGCACTCTATCATGGGGTTACACCCCATTTTATGCATGTGATAGTTCAGGTGGTAAGCATCTGAACCACTCTCCTTATATCTTTCTTCGATAAACCTAGAATTTCCCTGGCTCTGTCCATCCTGTACGTATATCCCAGGATGGCTTTCGCCTGTCGGCAACCCTGGGTTGGTTCCCAGTATTCCCGGTGCTTAGTCCGAATCCAGCTTTTGATGGGCACCCCGATGCAGCAAGAAAATAGTCCCAGTACCGGTTCCGGTCCTATATATTCACTGGCTGCGCTACCTTTTGCCAACTGGTCCACCTTTTCGTTGCCTTTGATCCCTGCGTAACCAGAAACCCATATGAGAACCACGTTGTTCTTTTCTGCAAGTTGTTTTAATGCCTTTTCGCATTCCCAAGCCAGTTCTGGTGTTATGTTTGGTTTCCCAACTGCAGTTACTGTCGGTGGCATGCCGTCCAAGCGCGATCCTATCTTCCTGCTGCACACGTTGTCGTAAGTTCTTGCTCATGACCCCCACACTACTTTGGAGTCGTCTGTGTACCATATTTCCCCTTCAAGGAGCGGGTTATAATTTGCTTTCCACATATCCCTGCTTCGGATGCAGACGCGGAAAGTCTTGGTGAAGTTGAAGCGTTATACAGTCGAAGCTATCAATAAGACCGCTACGAATAAGACCGCTTCCCCTCCTCCTTGCTCGAGCTTGCCGATACGCTTCCCTCACTCTCACGCTGACTTCGAAATTCCAGTCAGCCGCTACCAATAGTACCGCTGTAGAAATCGCAATTTGTATGGTTTTTAGGAGAGTTTTTTTATATTATCCAAATATATCGAATATTAATTGTGATATTTTCATGTTATACAATATTTTTCGATATCATGTTTGGATAATATAAAAAAACTCTTCTCAAGACTATAAAGATTGCGATTTCTACGGCGGCACTATTGGTATCGGCTGACTGGAATTTCGAAGTCAGCGTGAGAGTAGGGGAAACGTCTCGGCGAGTTTGAGCAAGGATGAGGGGAAGCGGTCTTATTCGTAGCGGTCTTATTGATAGCTTCGACTGTATCATTCTATCTTCCCTCATTTCTAGAATTGGCAGTGCGCTGATGTCAATTGGGTTTCTAGTGTGTCTAGTCCACATAGTCCATCTATTTGCTCTTGCCAGGCGGCCCATCGCTTAAGCCGCTCTGACAGTTATCGTAACGTGTTGTCGCAGCCCATCCTGCGTCGTTTTAAGTTTCACCCGTGGCCTCCAGACCACGGCCGCGTATAGAAGTCTTGGGTTAAGAACAGCAGAGTAGAGCCATGTAAGCATTTCAGGCTCTAAACCCCACGTCAAACCGAAGGCTCTTCTTTACGTCCAAAATGTCATGAAAAACTTCTTGCATTGGTTCTAAAGGTACTTCGCCCAGTTCAGCTTACTATGTAGTATCAGCCTTAGATATTAAACCGAGTCAGTGATCGTCAGCCTTCAACCACGAAATGCAGGGACGTGAACTTTCGACACTTTGTGGGCTCTCGTGAAAATCACTAGGCTGGTCTTCACCGGATTTACCAAGAGCCCTGAGTTGCAGCACCAGAGCTCTATGATGCGCAGCGCTGACCTTGTAAAACCCATCAACATTTCCAGGTGAGCCCGCCTGACTAGAACTACGAAGTCATTTGCCTATCCCTGGATATAATACCCTTCCTTATTCAGCCTACGAAGGAGGCCATCCACTCTAATGCACCACAGAAGGGTTGACAGAATAGCCCCCTGTGGGCATCCCCGCGACGCTATTCCCCTGACTGGGCCTTCGCCCCATCTGGTATGCTTCATCCAGCTCACTAGCTGATCCGGCAGGCCACATATTGGAGCCCCTCGACAGATGACTTCTGGAGGGTTATTGCTGAAGGTACCCTCCATATACACGAAAGCATGGAGCGCAGTTTCTACGAAGCAGCGTGCCTGAAAGGCGTGCTGGCGTCTGTGCAGTGGGTAGGCTAAAAGCACCTTATCTCTGATATATCTCTTGACCAGCTTTTCTAGCGTCTTCGGGATGAAGGACGTTAAACTGATCGTCCGGAAATCTTTAGCAGCAGTGTAGCCCTCCTTCCCAGGTTTGGAAATGAAGGCCACTCTGCCATCCTTCAATGCCGATGACACGTGTTTTAGAATACTGCTTGTCGTAAATAGTTTCGACAGTAGGGGGACGATGAAATCCAAGTCCCTTTTGTAAGAGCACTGGATAGATGCCATCCGCCCCTGGCGATTTAAAGTGGCAAAAGGATCTAACGGCCCATTCCACCTTCTATATCAACGACCTTGGCGGCGAAATTTCAGTCAGCCTTCTCCCTCTCTTGGCACCAGTATTCCACCTCTCGGTCGGTTTGAGTTCGCTGCAAACCCGGGAAGTGGACTTTTATCAGATGATTCAGCGTTGCTTCTTCGTCTTCGGCAAACTCACTATCATCGAGCCCTATGAGCCTGATGCGAGGTTCCGGATTTTTTTCCAGGATCTTGTGGAGCTTCGGTATGTCCGGAATGTTCTTCGATTCCTCGTGAAAGCCTCTCCAATTCTCACGTTTATAAAAGCTTATGTTTTTATTGTACAACGCTCTAGACTTTCACGGAGTTTCTCCAGATGGGTTTTCTACCATTCTGCTCCTTACTTAGACTTAATTATACTTGCAGGGCAATTGTTCTCATATGAAGTAATCACAGCCCTTCGCAGAAAACCTGCGGCGTGCACTAACTCATCTATGGTACTATGGTATCTATGGTAGACAAGATATATTTTTGGTCCGAGAGAGACACCTCGTTGAATAATTTCCAATCAATTTTCAATCTTGCTCCTCCTTTTTTCGGAGCATAGAGTCAAATAGAGAGTATGAGTATGACCACGATTTAGAATCTCCAGCTCAGTGCCGCTAGGTATTGACTTACATCTTTTCCTCCGACATTAATGTTTGTGCTCCCCCACACTGTATGGTGGGAGTTTGCGTCACAGCCCAACATGAGAAGAATCCTGATATTCTGGCAATGCTGAACTAGAGCCTCCATCTCTCTAGAAGGTGGGGGCACCTCAGCATCGCTAGAGGAATAAGCCAAGGCGATATACACCTATAGCCTTTCTCTACTTCCGCCACTGGGTCTCGCCTTAATAACGGTAAGGTCCCTGAAGCATAAATTAAGAACCAAAATCGCATCCATACCCTTAACGGCTATGCATGCCCTTAGTGCTTTTCCTCGTGGCCCCCTATATATGGAGCCACACCCTCCCAAGCCAATGATTCTTTCCCTGTATACCCAGGGTTCTTGGATTAGGGCAATCCCTTTCTGCAGCACTGATATACGCCTGGTTAGAACCGCCGAGGCGCCTTTGCTGCGGTGCAGATTAATCTGCATCATGGAGATTCCCGTCTCAGCCATTGATAGGCTGATTCGGGGCCTCTCTGGACGTTTTTGGTTTCCTCCTCTTGCCTGTAGAACAAGCCTGAAGAGTTGCTCCAAATGATGTTTACGCAGTCATGGCCCCCTGTGAGGTGCCTTGGCTGCTGTTTGAAAACCGGGCTAAGCGGTCTTTCCTTCTTTGTGTACATCTACGGTTCCTCTTCCTTACGAAGAGCCCCGTTAACTGTTCTTCCACGCACCGTGGCAACAAGATTGTTGTCATCGGTGTTAGAAGTCTGCACCGCTCCTGGTCGGCTGACCCCTGTGGAGCCGTCCTACTTTGGCAGTGGGTTAGATGATAGTCCCGGATCGAAGCTCTCATTCTTTTTGTTAGCTTTTTGTGTGACAACCATTTTGGTTCCACGAGAAGCTAGGCAAATAAAGAACACCCCCTGCAGAGCCCCGCTTGCAAGGGCAGGACTACATACTATGGGATTCGACCTAGTGTCCTTAAGTCTCCATTAAGAAACCTCATTTGTGCTTCCATCGTGTTTCTATATTCCCCCAATATTCCAGGAGGCTTTACTACTACCCCCTCGAAGGATCGCTCCTTAGTTAAGGTCCCTTAGACTAAAGTCCGTCAGTTCCCCAGAGCAGCTACACCTCGCGATGCAGTCCCTCTGGTTCACCTATTCCAGATCTTTAATCCGCTGAGACCCTTAAGCCCTTCCACCATTTACAAGGTCCCGCGATCCCTAGGGAGAGAACTTTTTGGGTTAAAAATACATATATTTTTTTAATTTGACTGAAAACTAGTTATATTTACTACTTTTAATACTTTGTGTGATTATTCAAAGTATAGTTGTTTCAAATATATTCGACTTGCGGGAGCCTCCAATAACTAGAGAAAAGTATTCACAGTTACCAGGAATCCCAGGTGAAAAATTTCTATATAGCTTATATACCGGGTGTCACAAACGTCCCTGGAAGGCTGAATATTTCCTTAGTTAAGATATTTTTCAGGGAGGTCAAGGTCATTCTTAGAAGTAACATTCAACGAGGAATTCAATGGTCACCTTTATTTTGATCTTGACGATGACCTTCAAGGTCAGTTCAAAGTCAACTTTTTAACAAATTGGAACCCCCTTTTTTTACATCGGCAATCAACAGAGCGGGAAATTTTAGGTTCAAATATGTACCCAGGTAATGCATAGGTACATTGTAACCTTGAAGTTCGCTCTAAGGTTAGGTAAACTTAAACAAGGTCTACATACCTCTGGGAATAGGAGCTTTTCAATTTTTTTTTCGTAACCAGCAAAGTTAATAAATTTAACAAGGCGTATTTAGCAGTGACCTTAAGCCTGACCTTAAGGATCACCTTCAGCGTCATTTCAAGGTCAATTTGTTTTCCATTGGAAAATATTTCAAGGTTACAATGCACCTATGTATGACTTGGGTACATATTTGATCGTAAAATTTCGCGCTCTATCGATTGCTGATGTAAAAAAGGGCTTTCCAATTTTTGAAAAGATAACCTTGAAATGACCTTGAAGGTTATCGTCAAGATAAAAATAAAGGTCACCATTGAATTCCTCGTTGAAAGTTACTTCAAGAATGACCTTGACCTCCCTGAAAAATATCTTACCTGAGGAAACATTCAGCCGTCCTGGGACTTTTGCGACACCCGGTATACTGGACGAAACACTGATATTTTTTCATTTGCTATATACAGAAATATTGATAAAACTAATGAAAAATATCATTGTCTTGTCCCACATATAAAAACTATATACAACGTTTTTACCTGGAATTGAGCGGTTGGGTGCAAGAACGGCCTACTTGCATTTTACGTAAGGTCGTAAGTCCAGTGCAGACTATTCACGCGACTAAGCTGCTATTAAGTACATAAATTAATTATTTACTTCAAGATAATGCAATTGAATATTGGCTATAGTTTTTATAATAAAACATTACTCATGTTTAAAATACCTCTATCCCAATTTGATAATTTTTGTAAATTATTTTGATGTTATGAAATAAGTATCTGAAGTCTGCTTTTAATATTATGTGCACATATATTTTACTTTTCTATGGAATTAGTTTAAAAGGTTATTAATAATTCAAATTTTCAGAAAAATGTAAAGGAAAAATTATTCGGATGTTTCCATGGAAATAATTGTTATTGCTTTTTATGTTGTGAAATGATTAAGGAATATGTACATATATTTTAATTTTTTCTGGGATTAGTTTTGAAGGTCATTAATAAATTAAATGTAAAGAAATGCAATTTCAAACGAAAAAAATATATAGGTATAATGTAAAAATTATTTGAATGTTTGGATGAAAATAATTGTTTAATGATTTTTATGTTGTGAACTGATTAATTAACCATCAACTGATTCTATTCAAACTCAAATTTTCTGGAATTAGTTTGAAAGGTTATTAATAGATTGAATTTTCGGAACGGAAAGTTCAAAATTGAAATAAAAAAACAAATTAAAGTAAAATTAGTTTAATGTTTTAATAAAAATTATAGTTCAATGCTTTTTATTTTATGAACTGATTAATTAAGTATTATGAGCTGATTAATTTCTTTTATCATATAAAATGTCATACAGATTAAATTTTAATTTTTCTCTATTAAGCAACATAAAGTGATTAATTATTGCAAGGTTATGTAATTGAATATTAGCTATAATTTTTATAATAGAAGTTTATTCATATTGAGAATGCCCCTATTCCAGTTACATAATTTAAAAAATATTTTTGATCTTGTAAAATGAGCATCTAAATTAAATTTTTTAAATTACGTGTAAATGCGATATCACTTTTGTTGGAATTAGTTCAAAACATTAATAATAAATCAAATTTTTAGAAAAATATCAGTTAAAAATTATTTGAATGCTTTAATGAAGATAATTACTTAACGATTTTTATGTTCTGAACTGATTATTTAGTTATTAGCTGATTAAATTTTTTCATAATATTAAATTACATAAAGATTGAATTTTAATTGTTTTCGACTGAGTAACATACATTTATTAATTGAATATGGGCTATGATTTGTATAATAAAAGTTTATTCTCTGTTTAAAATACCTTCATTACAATTATATAATTTCTTTAAATGTTTCCGATATTGTAAAATGATTATGTAAATTCAATTTTCAAAATTATATAGACATATGTTTGAATTTTTTCTGGAATTAGTATAAAAGGTTATTAATAGTTAAAATTTTCATAAATGCAATTTAACATTTAAAAAAAATATATACATTGAAAATTATTTGAATATTTCAATGAAAATAATGTTAAACATTATTTTATTATTGATTATTTTCATTATCATTATGCATATGATTATTAATTTATTATATTGAAACTTAAATTTTCTGCAATTATATAAAAAGCTTATTAATAAATAAAATACTCATAAATAAACGTTAAGATTTAAAAAAAAAAATATAAAGTGCAAAATATTTGAATGTTCCAATGAAAATAATTCGGATTATGTAATTGAATGTGGGTTCATATTTTAATAGTAAAAGTTTGATGTTTCTTTAAAATACTTCTATTACAATTACATAATCTTTTTAAATGTCCGTGATGATGCTTTTTATGTTTTCAACTAATTAATTAATTATCAAATAATTCTATTAAAACTTCCATTTTCTGGAATTAGTTTAAAAGGTTATTATTAAATCAAATTTTCATAAATTAAAGAATAAATTTTTTTTAAATATCATGTAAATATCATTTAAATGTTTTAATGGAAATTATAGTTTAAAGCTTCTTATTTTGTGAAATGATCCATTAATTATTAGCTGATTAATTTTTTTCGCGGTAATAAATTAAATAAAGATTACAAATTTTTTTGTGTGACATAAATTCATTATTAAGTCAAAGGTTATATAATTAAAAATTGGATATAATCTGTATCATAAAAGTTTATTTATATTTGAGGTAACCCTATTAAAAATACATAATTTTTCAAATGTGTCTAACGTTGTGAAATGATTATCTGAATTTAATATGCAAAATTATATGTAAATAAGTTTTAATTTTTTCTCAAATTACTGTAAAAGATTACTGAAAACTTGAAAATTAAGAAATGAAAGTGAAAAAAAATGAAATAAAAATTATTTGAATGCCTGAATTAAAATTATTGTTTGATGCTTTTTATTTTGTGGGCAGATTAATTAATTACTAGCTGATTAATTTTTTTCACAGTAATAGATTACATAAAGATTGATTTATAATTTTTTCATAATAACTAACATAAATTGTTCATTTACTTTAGGGTTATGTAATTGCATATCGGCTATAATTTATATGATAAGAGATTATTTATTTTAAAAACACCTCTATTCCAATTATGCAATTTTTGTAAGTTTTCGTGATGCTGTGAAATGAGTGTCTAAATTCAATTTTCAAAATTGGGGTTTAATTTTTTATGAAATTTATTTAAAAGGGTAATAACAATGCAAATTTGTTGGAAAATATAAAATGAACATTATTCAAATGTTCCAATGCGTATAATTCTTTATTGCTTTCTATGTTGGAAACTGATTAATTAATCATTAGCTGATTAGCGTTGTTACAATATTAAATTACATATAGATTGAATTATAATGTTTCTATATTGAGAAACATGAATTAATTATTTATTTCAAGGTTATGCAGTTCAGTATTGGCTATAATTCGTAAAATTGTGTTTTATTTATATTTAACATATGTCTTTTGTAACTATATCATTTTGTTAAATGTGTGTGCTATTTTGAAATCAGTATTTCAATTCCAATCTCACAATTATATGTAAATATGTTTTAATTTCTTCTGAAATTAATTGAAAACGTTAATTATAATTATAATTTTCATAGAAATGTAAAGTAAAATTTATTCAGATGTTTCAATGAAAATATTTGTTCACTAATTTTTACTATGTAAACTCATTTTTTCAACAACATTAAACCACTTAATTATTGAATTTTAATTTTTCTTTTGTGTGGTAACAGGAATTGATTACTGACATCAATATTATTTCATTTAAAATTAGCTATGATCTGTTCATTCAAAGTTTATTTATGTTACATACCGCTTTTACAATTGAGTATTGTAGCATGACGTCATGGTTTTGATAGGATAGGTGAAAACAAAAGTTGGCGCGCGCTTGCGCGCGCACATAATAGTCTAGTATAGATTTATATCGCAAGCGTTGAGCGTGAGGGTCCCTACCCGTGTGAGCGGGTGGACATTGATGACGGGGCGACCGGGGGGCAAATATAAGAGGGGCGAGTGGGCCGGTGAAGGGCGACGGTAGGTGAGGGGCAACGGAAGGAACGGGCTTCTTCGAGAGTCCAGAGCCTCCGAGTGATTTGTGAAGACGCTCCCGCGGTCGTAATCACGTGGGATCTCTGCGCTGTCGTTCGGTCGACAAGGAAGGCAGCATCCGAAGAGGCCTCTTCCAGAGGAAGAGGACGAGGGACTCTGAGGAGTGCAGAGCACGGGACCGACCAACGACTCTTATTGTTATTATACGGAGTGATGGGCGTCCACGATCGTGGCATGTTTATGCGTCCAGATTCGAAGTGGCCTTGAATGCAGTGCAGCGAGCCCATCCAAATCGAAACCTCGCTTTGCCTGGTCTTCCTCGTCTTCTCCAGAGAGCCTGTCTTCGTCTGCCCCAACATCGGGCTTTTTATTTCCTTAGTCAGTGAGAGGCGAACGCGAGACTGACATTGGGGGAAGGGGACGGGAATGAGGCGAAGGGACCCTGAGTTGACGCAATCGCGAAGTGTCAAGGGTTCCTTTTTCGGCTTGGGGGAGAGGAGGGTGGCCCTTTTACCGCGATGGGATGACGCGGGGTCAAGTCTCGGTTGACGTTATTGCTGTTTTGCTGTGTCTTCGCGGAGCTTGAATAAGGGAGGAGGAAATTAACTCTGAAAGTTTTGCATGGGGAGTTTGGCTTTCGACTTGCTTCGAGCTTCTTTTAATTCTGGGGTGGGTTTTATTTATACAGGGGTGAATGGTTGAGTTGAGGAAAACATTTTTTAGATCCAGAATAATTTATTTCTATAAATTACTAGAATTTATTGAGGGAACGTTCACTAATTATGTAGAGATAATTTTTGACATTTTAGATCTCCTCTCTCTGTTGTAAGGATTCGTAAGATTTGTGAACCTACCCCATTCCTACATAAGATTACATATCTTTTTACTGAATATATAAAAAATTAATCTATTATTTGCACCGTAAACGAGATTTTAAGCGATTTTCAAAGATTTGAAAGATTTCCCGTGATTTAAAAAAATTTCAACAAATGTAAAGGGATTTCTAAGTATTTCAAAGGACTACAAAGTATTTAAAAAAATTATAACATTTTTACGGGATTAACGAGATTTTCAAAGCTTTTACAACAGTTTTAGGGTAGGATTAAAAATGATATTAAAATATTTCAAGAGTTCGAAGAAATGTTTAAAGAAATTTTACGAGATTTTAAGTAACTCAAAGTGTTTAATCAGATTTTTAGAAATTTTACTAGATTTCACAGGATTTCAAGGGATGTCAAAGAATTTTAAATTATTTTAGGGAATTAAGAACGATTTTCCTGGATTTTATAGATTTTAGGAGATTTTAAGAGATTTCTAAATACTTCAAAATAATTCACGAGATTTCAAAGGATTTCAAAAAATTTCATGTGATATCGAAGTATTTTCACGAATTTTGAAAGATATCAGGAGGATTTGAATGTGATTTCAAAGATTCGAAGGATTTTAACAATATTTCACAAAATTGTAAAAGATTTCAGGGGATTTCAAAGGATTTTAAGGGATTTTCACTTATTTCAAGAGATTGCAAAAGATTCAAAAGTATATATCCACAGATGTCAGAGGATTTTATGAGATTTCATAAGATTTTACATAATTTCAAAGAATTTCCTAATATTATAAAGGATTTTAAGGAATTTCGAGAAATTTTAATGACTCTTAAAAAATTTTAATATACTGTAAGAAATTTCAGGAGATTCGGAAATATTGTCACAGATTTTTAAGTTTTTAATACATTTTAAACTTATTTACAATAATTTTAAACTTTCTTTTGAAGATTTTAAGATATTTTGAAAAATTCCAAGGAATTTCAATAGATTTCAAGAGATTTCAAAGGACTGGAATGATTCAAAGGAAATTTCCAAGGATTTTCATGATTTGAAGGGATTAAAAACATATCGTGTGGTTTTATAGAATTTCCTGAAATTTTTGAAGATTTTGAAGATTTAGAAGAATTTTATAGGACTTATAAGGTTTGAAAATATTTAAAAAGATTTAAGGGATTTTTAAAGGATTTTAAAGGCTTTCAATAAGGTATTTTATTGAATTCCAAAGGATTTTATAATATTTGCATAAAAAAATTCACTTTTTTTGTCAAAAATTTAACTATTTTTGTAGAAAACTAATAGTTTTGGTTAGAAAGTTTACCAAACTGTTGAAAATGCGTTTTTTTAGTTTGAAAATTAACTTTTTAAACTGAAAATTGAACTGTTTCAATTTTATGAAAATTTGTCTTTCTTTCACGAAAACTCATGTATATTGTTCAATTTCATTTTTTGTTTGTAGAAAATTGAAACTCTTGCTTGAAATTCAACTATTTGGTTGAAAAGTCATTTATTTTGTTAAAAATTCGTCTTTTTTAGTAAGAAATTAATCTTCTTGGTTGAAAATTTAAATATTTAAAAAAAATCGTTGGTTTTTGGTTGAAAGTTTATTTTTTAACAGAAAATTAAACTATTCGAGTTAATAATTTATCATTTTAGTTTTAAATTTATCTCTTTATCAGAAAATTGAACTATTTTGTTGAAAATTCGCTTTTTTTGTGAAAAATTAATTTTTTAAATTGAAAATGTAAGTATTCCATCTTTATTGTTGAAAATTTATCTTTTTTAGTTAAAAATGAATCTATTTGGCTAAAAATTTATCTTTTATAGTCAAAAATTCAACTGCTTGGTTAAAAATTCATGTATTCTGTCGAAAATTCGTTTTATTCGGTAGAAAATTAATCTTCTCGGTTCAAAATTCATATTTTCGTTTGAAAATTCAAATATTTAGTGAAAAAATTATTCTTCTTTGTAGAAAATTGAACAATTTTGTGAGAAAATCGTTTTTTTGGTAGAAAATTAATCTTTTTGGTTAGAAATTCATTTTTTGATGTTGAAAATTGAACTGCTTAGTTGAAAATTGAACTAATTTGTTAAAAATTAAGCCATTTTTTTGAAAAGCATCCTGTTTAGTTGAAAAGTCGACTATTTTGTTAAATGTATCTTCAGGCATCCTTAAATGTTTTTTACTAAAAATAAAATCAGTTTTAGCTGAAATATCAACTATTGCATTTATTGATGAGAATTCATCTCTTTTGGTTCAAAATTAATCTAATTTGTAGAAAATTCTAAAATTTTGTTAAAAAGTTATTGTTTGTTCAAAGATTCTTCATTTTAGTTGAAAATTCATCTCTTTGGTTGAAAATTTGACTATTTTGTTGAAATATCGTGGTTTATCGGTTGAAAATGTACTTTTTAAATAAAAATTTAACTATTCAATTTTCGGTGGGAAGTTTTTATTTTTTTAGTTAAAAATTCAGCTATTTGGTTAACAATTTAACTTTTTTGTTGAAAATTAATTTCTTTGGTTGAAAATTTAACAATTTTGTGAGAAAGTCGTTTTTTTTGTAGAAAATTCAACTTTATACTGAAAATTCGTCTCTTGAATTAAAAACTTCAACTACTTTGTTATAAAATTTAACTATTTGTTTGAAAATCAACTTTTTGTGTTGGAAATTCGTCTTTTTGGGTAGCAAATTAGGCTTTTTGGTTAAAACTTCATTTTTTGATGTTGAAAATTGAACTACTTTGTTAAAAATTAAATAATTTTGTTAAAAAGCATCCTTTTTAGTTTAAAAGTCAACTATTTTGTTAAAAATTCGTCTTTTTAATTGAGGATTCAACTATTTTGTTAAAAGTTCATCTCTTTTGGTCGTGTTTAAATGTTTTTTTATTAAAAATTTAATCTGTTTTGGTTGAAATATCAACTATTGCATTTATCGGTAAGAATTCATCTATTTTGGTTAAAAATTAATCTACTTTGTAGAAAATTCTACAATTTTGTTGAAATGTCATTTTTTGTTTAAAGATTCATTTTAGTTGAAAATTCATCTCTTTGGTTGAAAATTTGACTATTTTGTTGAAAAATCGTTGTTTATCGGTTGAAAATTTATTTGTAACTGAAAATTAAGCTATTCAATTTTCGGCAGAAAGTTTTTATTTTTTTAGTTGAAAATTGAGCTATTTGGTTAACAATTGAACTATTGTGTTGAAAATTCATTTCTTTGGTTGAAAATTAAACTATTTTGTTTTAAATTCGTTCTTTCTTGGTTGAAAAACAATCTTAGTTGATAGTTCATGCTTTTTTGTGAAAATTCAACTGCTTGGTTAAAAGTTTATACATTTGGTTGAAAATTGAACAACTTTGTTAAAAAGTCATCCTTTTTTATTGAAAATTCGCATCAGTTTAGGAATTTTATGTCAAACGCGCGAATATCGCTACCTACAGCACAGTGGGTGCAAGTACTTCTGGTAATGGCACCTGCACTGCCGATAAGCTCAGAAACAGTGATTGGTCTTAATGGTATCACTGTTAAAGACACTATACTAATAGATATACCTCATTAGAATTTTTTTTATTAAAAATGTTGATAACTTTTTTTACACTTAATAAATGACTTTGCACTATTTGCCAGTGATGAAAGACTTGCATCTCTATGTTAAAACTATCTAAAAAATGCCAATCAAGTCTACAGGGAAATACTGCCTTTTCGCAATTTAACACTCAATATAGACGAATACCCAAAACGGTTATTAGCGATTCGCAAATCATTGCCCATTTCGAATCACTTTTAATTAGAATCTCTCGACATTTTTTTCTTTTTCTATGAAAGTGGCTGATTGCGTCACAAGTGCTGCAAACTCTATGCCTATTGCACGCGTATTACATACGTTGCGTGCTTACAATTTGCTAACAGCGAAGGACTGAATTAATTTTGTTACCTCTGCTCTCTACGTGACTTTACTGGTCTACCAACTTCTGCATTTATGGAAGCCATAAAACCAAATAAGATTTAAAAATTGTATTCCATTCTTGATGTCGAATTTATCTTTCTCCGTTGAAAATTCAACTATTTGGTTGAAAATTCAACTACTCGCTTAAAAGTTTAACTAATTTGTTAACAATTCATTCTTTGGTTGAGGATGAATCATTTTAGTTGAAAATCCATCTCATCGGTTGAAAATTTAACTATTTTGTTAAAAACTTCTGTATTTATGAAACTTGGTTAATACCATTTCTTAGAAAATCAAAAGGTTTGTAATGGAAAATTAACATTATTATTAAAATCAATTGAAATAAACTTCAATGTCTATTGAAACTATTATTCTCTAGTCAATAAATAATCAAAATTTCTATTTATTTACCTCAGGTTTCACAGACTTTCCCTTTTCAACGTTTTTTCAGATAAATGTGACTTGAATTATTAGGACGGAATCCAAAAAGAAAATCCAACTATTGTTCGTTAAAAATTCGTCTTTTTGGCCTATAAATTCAACAAGTTGATAGAGTTTCTTCCCTTGACTGAACAACTTTTTTTTTGTCGAAAATTCAACTATTTTGTTAAACATTCGTCTTTTTGGCTTAAAATTCATCTCTTTTTGTAGAAATTTAATGTTTTTGGGTTAAAAATGCAACTCTCTGGTTAACAATTCATCTGTTCGGTTGAATATTTAACTATTTTGTTGAAAATGGGTTTCTTTTTTGGTTAAAAATTAACTTTTGGTTGGAAATTCATGCATTTCGTTCAAAATTCGTCTTTTTGGTATAAATTTTGTTTGGGTTGAAAATTCAACTATCTGGTTGAAATTGTATGTAGTTTGTTGAAAAATCGTTCTTTTTTTCCTTGAAAATTTAAAAATTCGGTTGAAATCTTCTTTATATCTTGACTAAAACATTTTTTTAAATTAAACTCATCTCTTAAACTCGTATTTTTTTGTAAGAATTTAATCTTTTTTGGTCAAAAATACGGTTAAAAAATCACTTGTTTGGTTAATTAATGAAGTATTTAGTTGAAATTATTTTTATTGTTGAAAAATCATTTTTTAAACTAAAAATTTAACTTTTCCATTTTTGTTTGAAAAGTTATCTTTTTTGGTAGAAAATTAATCCTGTTGGCGAAGAATTTACGTATTTCGTTAAAAATTCATCTTTTTTGTTATGGAATTAATTCACTCTCTTCACCTACCCCACTCACACACATTTAAGCATAAACCACTGGTTCGTGGCACTAGCGCCACGCGTCGCTGGTTCCCAAACTAAACCTAACTACGCCTTCCCCTGCCGTCTCACTCCCTTTAGCGTGCTTCAAGCTGCCCGCTGCATTATCGCCACTATACCTATCTTCCCTCTACGACTACACTTCCGATAGTTGGTAAAATGGTCTATGGACTGGTGACTCCGTGGGGTAAACGCGAACGGCAATTAGAAAGAGCAGGGAGAAAAGAGTGGGCCTTCTGTCTCTTTCTCTTGCAGGAACGTCGTTTATGAATCGGGGGCCTTGCGCATGTCAATACATTTCACTGTCATTTTCACAGTAGACTCCTTTTTATAGTATTATTTATCTATTATTTACGATCGTCTTTACGATATTTATAACGCATAGGCACGTTCCTGAAACGTTCCAAACATAAATTACTGTTATTATTAATAGCAATAGGGAGATTTTGCATAGCGTTTCGTAGGATACGGTAAACGCTAAATGATACGCTAAATAACGTCGGATAACGGAAAACCGTGACACTAAACTCCCGGAGCATGCGCAGAAACGTCATCACATGACTTTAGCGTTATATAGCTTACTGTAAACGCTAAAGTCACGTGATGACGTTTCTGCGCATGCTCTGCGAGTTTAGTGTGACGGTTTTCCGCTATCCGACGTTCTTTAGCGTATCATTTAGCGTTCAGTGTTTACCGTATTCTACGAAACGGTATGCGAAATCTCCCTAATATCGCGTCAAACGTAAGTGATAGGTCAAAATCGATGTCAGTTTATAATGTGGATATCATATTACAGTGTAGTATATGCGGTACTCAAAACTCAAAAATGACATCCGTTTTTACCTATCTTTTACGGTATACGAGATACTTGTTGTTAAAAACAAAAATAACGGAAGGTTCTCCTCAGGTCCCAGTGAAAAGTTCCTGGACCGTTCCACTGAGACGTTCCCAAGCGGCGGACGTTTTACACGTTCCGGGAAGGTTCCGAAGATTCCAGGAACATTCCCAGAACGTTCCGTGCTATTAAGGACGTATATGATAAAAAACATAACACCTTAGTGCACCCAAAATGACATATTTTCAGACCTTACATACGTATGAAAATTTTACAACTGAACATATAAATTAATACAGCGTACGGTGAGCACGCGGGTAGGCTTATAATACGAAATTCTCCAGTTATAATTTAATTTAAAATATTTGCGTTGTTTAGCTGTTAATTTGAATTTTCGATTTTCTTATGGCATTTTCTAAGTTTAAAACAAAAACTATTAATCCTATTGAAAAATAGTTGAAAGCAATTTTTTAGAACGTTCAAAAACAAAGAATTTTTGTCTGATGTCTTTTTACCGTATCTCGCGTAGTCTCATGGCAATGTTGAATTATTATGTTTTTCACTTTGATTTTCCATGGCTAAAACCATAAACATTGGCAGTAGAAGGCTGGCTTACGAACTTGATCTGTATTTTTGAACCGCAAAGCAGTGCGTGCAAAAGGAAATTTGAATTAGAAAATTCCTTCAAAAGTTATCGCGTCGTCAGACTACAGACAGACAAACATACATGTTCCTAAAAACTATTTTTTCTGATAGGTGCAAAATCACGTGAATCTATCAGACATTCCATCTAAATGATGAGAACGTAAAAATTCAAATTTTCACGCCAAACTATGGGTGTATTGAAAAATGGTAGAAAGCAATTTTATAGGTTTATGCGCGAGGCGATAAATTTCGCAGTTGCCTATTTCATCGTTTTTTGCATTTTTTAGCAGTAAATTTGAGTTTTCGTGTTTCTTATGGCATTTTCTACGTTTGAAACATAAACTACTGTTCCAATTGAAAAATAGTTGAAGGCAATTTTGTAGAACTTTTATGGCGCAGTCCCATGGATATACATAGCAATAATTAAAAACATCTTATCTGTGGGCAAATCAGGATAAAATTTAAATAAATATATATTATGAGGGACAATTTTTCAAAAACGTCACGGTTATATATGATTCACATATTTACAAAAATATTTTTCTTATCACAAAGAATATTGAAATTCTTTCAACTCTTTTGTTACAACTTTAAGTTCTTGCACTGTGATAGAAAAATGTTTCAGATTTACGCTCATAAGCTTTTGCGATACTGTGGAAAAATAGCTTTCAAATGAACCTAAGAACATTACAAAATATTCATGATTTCGGATATTACCTAAAATTCAAGAAAACATTAGAAATGTACACTATTTTTGCAATATCTACTTAAGAAATAGATAAATTGGCTTTACCCTGGGCTCATTTTATAAAGAATTTTGATAGCATTTAACTCTTTGGAAAGAACAAAATTTAGCTCTGATACAATGAAAATTAGAGAATTTAATCAATCATTAAAAAAGAGGTAAACTAAATCTTTTGACCGGTAGCGTATATTATTAATTATAATACCTTAAATTTTCTTTTCAAATACTAAAAATCAGTAAATATAACATGTTTATGTATATCAGTTACAAATTGTATTAATCAATGCAATCTGCAGCTGATATACATATATATTTGTACTGATTTTTAGTGTTTCAAAACAAAATTTAAGGTATACGTATATTTGCAAAAAATTTCAATACTACTTTCAAGAACTTCAATGTTCGTTAGTAGTGGTATTGTTTGCCAGACGAAAGATTCATTTCATAAAAATGCTTGAAAATTTCAAAATGTGACAAAAACTTTTTATTTATAGCTTGTTACAATATTTTTTTTATTGTTCGATATAAATGAATAGTGGCTCTCTTGCCTTGAAATTAGAATCACATAGTTTAAAATATATAACTAAAATATACACAAAAATACTGCATTAAGTTATACAATAATTATTCAAATAAAATAGAAGAAAACAGTTATATAGGTACTAAATATTTATATGTAACATACACGACTGCAAATTCCTAAATATTAAACTGAAAACGGTTCTGCAAAATAGTATAATTTCAAGAGATATATGACCCAGATATTTAAGGCACCCGCCGCCAGGCCACCCATATTTATTTAAGGCCTTTTAAAGTTTAAGCCCGTCATTTAAATTGCGGGTTTAAACAATCAATCAACTTTAGGAATTTCCTCCTTTTATTGTATATTTCTATTGTAAGAAAACTCGACGAGTAGAATGAATGGCTGGGTAGGTGCGAGCCGAAAATTACGAAAATAGTTAAAACATTCAAATCTGTTGAAGAAAGATCTAGAAAAGTTTTAAGACATTTTTATTATTATTATTTCACAGAATTTCACTGAATATTATGAAAAATTGGAGTTAATTAAAAAGATATTTAGCCCTTTTACAAGTTTGGAAGAAACTGAAAAATATTTTATAAAGTTTAGAAAATCTTTGCAAATTTTAAAATATTTTCAATCTCTCTGAAGTTCTAAAATTCATAAATATCTTTTAAATTTATATTAATTTTTCCTATGATTTTTTAAAACATTTTGCTAAATTAAAAAAATTGACTTAAAATCTTCCAATGACTTCTTTGATTGGAAATTTTTTGAAATGTTTTCAAATCTTTTTTAATTTTCTTTTAGATTTCATGATTTAAAATCAAAAATTGTTCTAAATTTTCCCATGAATCTTAAGAACAACTTTTATTCTCTTAAAACCTTTCAAAATTCTTAGAACGTTTCTAAAATTTTTCTAAATCTTAAAAAATCTACATTCTGTCAAAAAATTGTTGAAATATTTATAAGGTTTTTGAATATTTATAAGTCTTTTCAAAAACCTAAAACCTTCTAGGTAAATATTTTTTTAAATGATTCAAATTTTTCTCAATTTTTTTTTAACTTGCACAATTAAAATTATTAAATTAAATCAATCTTCAGAGTCCTATTTTGATGTTAGAAACCTCTTTAAATGTTTGGAAATATTTTTAAATATTCTCTTTCAATTAATTTTTTAAAATGAAAAATCGTTTCAAATGTTTCCATGAATCTGAAGAACAAATTTTTATTCTCTTAAAACAGTTCAAAATTCTTGAAACGTTTTCCAATTTTTTTCTAAATTGATTGATCAGCGATTTAGAAAAAATGTTCCAAAGTTAGGGAATTTCTATAACTTCAAATAACGGTGAAGCAGAATAAAATTGAAATTTTTCAATTTTAATTTGAAATTGATTTATTATGTTCATAAAAGATTCTAGATTGAAAATGATACAAGTTTAAGATTCTGGTCTTTGAAAATTAATGTTCAGAGAAAATGAAAAATTGATCAGGGAAAAATTGGTGATGTTTTCAAATAAATTTTTCCGGTAACCCTGATACAATATTCTTGTTATTAATTTATTTTCCTTGTATTTATATGCATTGTTTTGCAATTGCTTCCTCCTGAAGGCTACCTTTTTAGTAATAAATTTTATTATTTATTCGAAAATTTAACAATTTTGTTAAAAAGTAATCCTTTTTGGTTGAAAATTCAACTGTTTTGTTGAAAAATCGTCTTTTTGGCTTGAAAATTCCACTATTTTCGTATAAAATCCACTCTTTGTATACGGAAATCTTTTTTGGATGAAAATTCGATTTTTTTTCAATTTAGCTTTGTAATATAAAAATGCATTTATTTCAGTAGAAATTGCATTTTTCTTATATAAAAATACAAATTTTTGAAAATTTAACAATTTCTTTAAAAGTCATCCTTTTTGGTCGAAAATTAAACTGTTTTCTTGAGAATCCAAATAATTTGTAGAAAATTTACTTTTCCTTTAAAATTCATATTTTGATGTTGAAAAGTAAAATAAAATCTGTTTTGAATGAAAATTCTACTTTGTTTTGAAAATTTCGCTTTTTAATTGAAAAATTCAACTATTTTAGTAGAAATTGCATTTTTCTTTGATAAAAATACAACTGTTTGAAAATTCAACAATTTTTTTAAAAGTCATCCTTTTTGGTCGAAAATTCAACTGTTTTCTTGAGAATCCAAATAGTTTGTAGAAAATTTACTTTTCTTTTAAAATTCATATTTTGATGTTAAAAAGTCAAATAAAATCTTTTTTGAATGAAAATTCTACTTTGTTTTGAAAATTTCGCTTTTTAATTTAAAAATTATCTATTTCAGTAGAAATTACATTTTTCTTGGATAAAAATACAACTGTTTGAAAATTCAACAATTTTGTTAAAAATTCATCCTTTTTGGTCAAAAATTCAACTGTTTTGTTGGAAATCCAAATATTTTGTAGAAAATTTACTTCTTGCTTGAAATTCATATTTTGATCTTAAAAAGTCAACTGAAATCTTTTTTGGATGAAAATTCAACTATTTTTGTTGTTGAAAATTTCTCTTTTTAATTTAGAAATTAATTTATTTTTGTAGAAATTGCATCTTTCTTGCATAAAAATGCAACTATTTGGTTGAAAATTATTATTATTATTTTTTTTTTTTTTCGTTGTTAAGAAACCTCATTTTTTGGTTAAAGATTCATTTTTTTAGTTGAAAATTCATCTCTTTAGTTGACAATTTAAATATTTCATTTAGAATTAATTTTTTGCTGTAAACTTATATTTTATGGTTGAAAATCCAATTTTTGTACAAAAAATTCGTCTCTTGGCTTAAAGGTTCAACAATTTGGATGAATTGAAAAATCTTTATTTGTTTAGAATTCATCTTCCAGGTTTTAAAATTCAGTTAAAAAAATGAAATTTCATATTTTTTAGTTGAAATATCAACTAGTACACTTTTTTGTAGAGAATTCATCTTTTTAGGTTGAAAATTTAACTATTTTGATGAAAATTCGTTTCATGTTTGGTTTTAAATAAATTTTTTAAACTAACAATTAAACTATTTCATTTATGGTTGAAAAAATGGCTTTTTCAGTTAAAAATTTAACTATTGAGTTGAAAATTTATCTTTTTTAATTGAAAGTTCAACTTTTTAGTTGAAAATTTTTGTATTTTGTTGAAAATTCGTCTTTCTTTGCGAAAATTTAATCTTCTTTTCTTTTGTTGAAAACTTATCCTTTTTGGTTAAAAATGCAATCGTTTAGTTGAAATATCAACTGTTTACATGCTTCGTTGAGAATTCATCTTTTTTGTTGAATATTCAACAATTTGTTAGAAAATTAAACTATTTGGTTGTAAATTAATCTTCTTAGACGAAAAATCATATTTTTGGGTTGAAAATTAACATTTTCGTAGATAATTCGTCTTTTTGACTTTAAAATTAAATAATTTTTTTCTAAATTCAAGGATTTTGTTCAAAATTCATCTTTTTCATTACATTTTTTTTATCTGAAAAATTAAATTATTCTATGTTTGGTTAAAACTTTATATTGGATAAGTTGGAATTTCGTCTTTTTGATAGAACATTAAATCTTCTTGGTCGAAAATTTATCTTTTTGGTTGAAAATTTAACAATTTTGTTGAAAACCCGTTTTTTTCTGTGTTCAAAGATATTTTTTTATCATTGTTTTTTTCCTGAAAATTTAACTATTCCATTTTTGCATTCGCCAAAATCTACGGTCCAATATTTTTTTAACTTTTCTCCGACTAACCTAAGCATTAATTTTACACAAGTGCTACTCCTACCTAGGTATATGTGTTTCTATGATTTTTGCCCTGCATCATATATTAATCTTTTTTATTTGCATAAGAAGGTACTTGAATTTCTGTATGATATTATTATTTTTTCGCAATTTGATGCCCATCGGTGAATATATCTTCAATATTTTTCATGTTCTTATACCCGGTACATATGTATCTTCAGATAGCAAACTTGATCTCATACTTAAAATAGTAGAATTAAATCTAGATTTTGGTCTTTTAGAGAATAATTGTATAATATTTGGATTAGGTGTGTGTCTTGGATACCTTAA
Source organism: Andricus grossulariae (assembly GCA_011634705.1). Lineage (NCBI taxonomy): Eukaryota > Metazoa > Arthropoda > Insecta > Hymenoptera > Cynipidae > Andricus > Andricus grossulariae. The sequence continues at coordinate 4,417,698 of JAABKJ010017545.1, forward strand.
ATATTCTCATTTCATCCTAATATGCATAGGTCTCTAGAAATCGATTCACGCAATCATGTCCACTTTTGTTGAGAATTTGTCTAGAGATATACGTCACTGTTTTCGATACTGTTTATTATCCCTCTTGTATCTTTTTTATTTGTACTCATTACCGATTTCATAATTTGAATTGTAATTACTTAGTTTGGGATGTGTTGATAATTGTTCTTTGTCTCAGTCAATTTTTACGCGTACTGCGTAAGTTTTTTATTTTTGAATTGTTTTTTTATGAAATGTTTCTCCTAATATATCCATGGATAACTTAAGCATTTGCCATGGGAACGCCCAGTCTCTCTTGGCACATTTTCTACAATTCAAGCATTTCTTCAGTACATGTACCTACCATATAATAGCTATTTCTGAAACCTGGCTAACTCCAAATATACCCTCTAACCTCGTTACAATTGACAACTATTCGCTCTTTCGAAGAGACAGAGACGAGAGAAGGGGTGGTGGAGTTGGTCTTTTCCTGCATGATAGCCTGGGTGGGACCATTGTTGAGGTGAGTCCAGTAACTACTTATCCCACGGCCGAATTTCTCTTTGTTGAAGTTAAATCAACTTCTAATAATGTTTTAGTGGGAGTGGTCTATAAACCACCCAATGCCTCCTATGGCACAGAGCTAGAATCGATAATTTTTTCACTTGTTCCTAACTTTAATAACATTATACTTACAGGAGATTATAACACTAACTTAAATCTTACTTCCAATCATTCTAGATATCGAACATTCTTGGTATACTCTTCGGGACTCTCGATTGTACCTCATGATTTCACTCACCATACTGATCGTTCCAGTTCTCGTATTGACTTAATGATTGTGGATTATATTCATAAGGTTGTCTCCCACGAACAACATGCTATTCCCTTTCTCTCTAATCACAACTTGATTAAAATTACCTTCAAATTTTCCTTTAATTCAAATTCAAAGCCAACCCAAAGACGGGTGCGGAATCTTTCTAAAATTAATGAACATACATTCCACGAACCTCTAATGACGAGAAATTGGTAAAAAATATTACTAGATACAGATGTAAATAATAAAATCGACGCTCTGACTAATTACCTACTCACCGCATTCCACAAATTTTCTCCGCTACATGTTCCTAAAAACTTGGATAAAGCTGCCCCCTGGATCACATCTGAAACTAAAAATCTGACGGGGCAACGTGATGGCAAGTGCCAACTTGCAAAAAGAACAAAAAGCAGTATAATATTAGCTTAATTTCGTAAACTCAGGAACTTAGTTCAAACTAAGATTAGAGATGCGTTCAATCAATACAATATTGTAATGAGATTACACATAGAGACAAAAAAGAGGACATTTGGCATCTCCTCATACGTTTACACCTTATCCCGCCCAAGAGCGAATTTACAGATAGTAATTTTCCGCCTGATGACTTTTTAAAGACTTTTTTTATATTCCCAGTTCCAGGAGTAACATCATCATCTTCCACTTCCTCTCTTAATTCAACATTTAATGACTCTGACTTCTTTTTCGATGACATCACACTTGAAATACTTTTGGAAAAATACTTGAAATCAAATCAAATGCCGTTGGGACTGATGGAATATCAATCAAAATGATTAAACTTGCCCTTCCAATTATCTTCCCTATCCCATCACATATTTATAATGCTTCCCTTCAGGTCGGTATCTTCCCAGATATCTGGAAAAAGGCTGTTATTTGTCCAATTCCTAAAATTTCCAAACCTACTACCCCGAAAGACTTTCAGCCAATTTCTATTTTATGTGCACTCTCCAAACCACTTGAAAAAATTGTTCACTTGCAACTTTCCATATTTCTTGAATTATCTAAGGCCATTGACCCGATTCAATCAGGTTTTCGTGCAAAACATAACACTCTTACTGCTTTCCTTAAGGTAACGACGGATCTCAAATTAGCAGTGGATAACAGGGAGATCACGATTGTTGTTCTATTTGATTTCTCGAAGGCATTTGATATGGTTAACCATAATTTACTCCTACAAAAGTTAAATTTTTTAATGTATCAAATTCTGTCATCAAATGGTTCAAATCCTATTTTAATAATCGGTCTCACAGAATAATTAATGGTAATGGTGGACTTTCTGACTGGGGTGAGGTCAAGTGTGGGGTCCCACAGGGCTCCATATTGGCACCTTTTCTCTTTAATTTGTTCACATCTGACCTTGGAAGTGAACTTCAATATTGCAGTTACCATAAATATGCTGATGACTTCAAAATTTATTTATCGGGACCAATTTCTTCGCTAAGTAGATTACTTGTTCTAGTCCAGGCGGATATTGATCGTGTGATCCTCTGGGCCTGGAAGAATGGTCTCACAATTAACCCAGGCAAAACTCAGGCAATTTTTGTTGGACCTACTTCATCTCCGTCACTTGAAACTTTGACATCATTTCCACCACTTTGTAACGAGAATCTTGCTATCTGTTTCTCGGAAGTAGTTAAAGATTTGGGATATTTCCATAACCGTACATTGTCTTGGAAGGAACAGGTACAGAGCATCATTTAGTATACACATAACTCCATAAAATAAATTTAGTATACGTAAGTATACTAAAATTACAAAGTGTAATGAATTTAGTAAACATATGGGAAATTTAATATGCCCGTTTATATTGAAATTGCAAACATTTCTAACAGTGTATTCCCCTGCGTTTCCTTTTTTTTTAAAGCCCTTTTTTCCCTATTCTCGAAAAACTTCCCCTTTTTCCCGTTTCTCCCCTTCTCTTTAAAGATACGATATTTAGAAATACAATTGTTTATTTCACATCCACAAAATTATTCTATTCAAAACTAGAATATGCTACCGAGAGTAGTGAAAACTATTTTTTAACTTAAAGAATTATCCAATTAATTCAACTTTTTTAATTGGTCTAATTTAAAACTAAACTATTTAGGATTTAAATCAAACTTTAGAGGTAAAATATTTTTTTGTTGAATCTATGCAAATTAAATGTTTTTGAAATTAACTGTAATAAAGTACAATGGAAGGTTGTTCAGGCAGGCCAAAATATATTTCAATGACATTGCTGTGCAGATATAAATTCATTTACTTTTAGTACCTTTTGACTACATCTACGATGCAGAGAGAAGAAGGATTTTTTTAAGGGAACTTTGGGGAGTGTTTTTTATTCCTAGAAGAAAGTTTTAATCCTTATTAGAACTACAAATGAAGAAATTTATTTTATTCGATACAGCTTAATAAACAAAATATACAAAGGCTTCCCTGGTGGAACTAATTCCTATGAGTTCTTACGAAACTTTTTATGAATTTCTATGAAAATTTCTAAGAATGTGTATAAAATATTAAGGATTTTAATGCATTTTACACTTCTCATTTATAATATCTAAACTAAGATTATTCATTTTGTTTATTATTTTCAAATTGCTACGAATTTTTACATATTATTTTAAGTACTACAACATATATCAAATAGGGAAAATTTAATCAAAACCAAATTTCCATAAAAAACGTGTGGAGTCAGTTCCCTAATTTTTCGTAGACAATTTCAATTGTATAAAAGGGTGATTGAAAAAATTATTTTTGAATCCGAACACGGACACTTGCCTCAGTTGTACCTTTTTAGTCAACTAATTAAACAAATTTCGAAATCGGTTATGATTTAGAAATCACTTATTAGATTTATGCCTTTCTTGTGGGTTTTTTGTAATTTTTATGTTCTCAAATTCTTCTTACTTCTTTCACATTTTTCTATAATAAGTAACTTTTTTAATTTACATATTTTTTGCTATTGGCATATTGCATATCGAATTCTTGTAAAAAAATGTTCACATTTTTGTATTAACAAGTAGGATAAAATGATTATTTTCCTTAAATGAGTTTAAAAATTGTCATTAAATAATGCACAATGATATTAATATAAAAGTTGATAATGCTATCGCTTTAAAATATAATTTGAGTAAATAAAAATTACCAAAAATAAATGCAAAAGACAAAACTCAAATAGGGAACCTCTCAGTCATATCTGATTTTGAATTTTTTTTATTAAATTTTGCCTAAAAGGGTACAACTGCGGCTATTGTGTGTATTCAGTTTCGAAAATTTCATTTCCTTTGTTTTCGTAGAAACTTGTATTAATTCATAAGTGTGTGTAGAAATTTGTAATTTCCTATAAAAAATTATGAAAAACTACGAATACAGGGTGTCTACCTGTCCGAAAAATCGGGAAAATCGAGAAATGACAAGGAATCGTGTTCACTCTCGAATTCCGTAAGGAATTATAGTTTTTATTTACGTTCAGCTTAGAACAGGAAATTTCAATAAAATTATAATTTTCACTTTAGAGCAGGGTGTTTCCATAAAGACCTATAATTTGAATTGGAACAAGGATATTTTGCCATGCAACGAGAATTTTGAATGATCCTCGAAAGTTTTTAAAAAGAGAGTTACTATACTCCTGAATTATAATAAAAAATGTAAATAAATATAATATTATAATTCAAAACAGGAAATAAATTCAAATCCGACTTGGTATAATGAATTTTCTGAAAGAATCATAATTCTGAGTTTCGAGGAAGAATAAATAAATCAAATATAACAGAAATTCCCGTAAAGAATTATAATTTTGACTTCGGAGCAGGGAATTTCATAAAGAATCATAATTTTGTCTTGAAACAGGTACTTTTTTATATGGACCTTTAAATTGTAGAACATAATTTTAATTCTGATTAATAAAAAGGGAATTTATAAAAACAATCCCTGTTCCAATACAATAGCACATATTGTAAATGAATATAATTCTGACTTGAAGCATGCAATTATAAGTTTAATTTTCTAAAATGGAAGTTGCGTAAGAAATTATAATTTAGACTTTAGTGCAGGGAATCTGCATACATAATTATTGTTTGGGTTGGAACAGAGAATTTTTGACATGGAACGGAAACTTTGAAAAATAATTTCAATTCTAATTTACAAGGGAATTACAAAAATCCCTGTTTAAATTCAGAATTAAAATTCTTGTATAAAAAATTCTTTGTTCCGAATCAGAATTGTAATCTTATGACCATAAATTATCTGATGTTCCAGCTCAGAATTATACTTTTTTCCAAAATTCTCTATTCCAAATCAGAAATCTTTTAAAATGTTTACAAATCTCTTAAAACCTTAAAAAATCGTTTACAATCCTTCAAATATTTTTAACCTTTTTGAATAGAATGAAAAAAAAATTAATTTACAGGGAGAAATCGGGAAATAACCGGGAATTGAAAATAATCCGTTAGGTAGACACCCTGAAATAGCTTTTGCTAATAGTGCATTTTGGTTATTTTTTGTAGGAATTCATAATTTTCTACAAATAAAACCTATTACAAATTTTTATTTTTATCACTTAATCAAAAAATCACGATTCTTCATTAAAAATCTTAATTTTTCATACAAATTTATAGTTTTCTATGCAAAACCTACCAATTTCTACAATCATTTACGAAAAGTACGTTTTCGTAGAACGTTTTAGTTCGTCATCAAAACTTTTCCACCAGAGTTCAGTCTTTAATTTATTAATTCTTAAAGTACATTAAATATATTGAGATAAATAATTGATCAATTATTTTGAAAATTGCATTGCAGCTGTAGTAAATCGTAAAAGAGCTTAAACTTTTCTGAAAGGTTAAGAAAACAATTTGAGAATTTGTAGAAGGAAATACTGAGGACAAGTTTTGAATTTTTTTTCTTATTCCCGGAAGTTTGTCTTCTAACTATCCTACATATTAGAGAATTAAAAAATTATAATTTACCAAATAGCATAAAAAACTTCTGCTAAAAACCATTTATATTTATAAAAAAAAAGTTTTTGCTTGTTTTAATTAAAAGCGACTAAATTCGAAAATGTTCCAACTTTCAAGTATGTCTCAGTTATCAAAGGGCTTTACTGTATAAGCGTAGTAAAAGCACTCCCAAAGGAAATTCCGTCTCAGCTTGGCCAAAAGTTTTTTTGTAATAAAAGAGCAGCTTTTACAAAGTTTTGACCCCCGATATTTGAAAATTCGTTAGAAACGTTATTTTCGGCATTTTCTAATTACCGTTTAATGATTTCTACTTCGTTTTTTAATATTTACTTTACAACTAAAAAGACAATCCTATGTTTTTCAGAAGGTTAATATATTTTATTAATGCCCTTTAAATTCCGAAACTTCATTCAGAAGAAAAATAAAAAGCTTTTATGATCGATATTTTAAAAACTTGATTCAAGAAAGTACAATCAAACCTTTAGTCTACTTCCTCGTGCAAATTATAAATTTATAATTACTTTATAACTGGAACGAATTTAAATAATCTGATTTAAAATTAGAAAAAGTCTCGTACCTTTTTATTAGCAATTGTTATAAAAGGTGGACATCGATATCTCTAATACCCAAACAAAATTTTCAATTCAATGTCCAGTCTACTAAAATTTGATTTTCTAACAAATGAATTGTCATTTGAAATGTTACAGATAATTAAGTAGCAGATAGACATTAATTTAAATGAAACTTCTCCAAATATATCATTCTGCATTTTGTTTTGCAATTCAGGTCTTTTTAGATATTTAAATTATTTTCTCGCCAGGATGCATATCGTTATAACGAGCTTGCCTCGTTGTTCCGATAACACTCCCAAATTAAAATTAAGGGGACAGCGAATATTGCTGTTCGAGCGTTTAATATAATTTGTTGAAAATTTACTCTAACGGAAAATTGGCGATATTGTGCAGTCCGTTAAATAGAGTTCATTTTAACATGCACGCTTTATTTAAAAATGCAAAAATTACATAAATATCAGTGTTCACAGTCTGACCCCTTTTTCATTTATTCCCCCTTAACCCCTTTTTCCTTAAGTTTGAAAAATTCCCAAAAACAACTAAAATCGAAAATATTTACACAATTTCCCCCTTTTGCCAAAAAAGCGAATTTTCCAACAAACAGTTAAATTTTGAACAAAAAATACGACTTTTAAACAGAATAGTTTTTTTTATTTATATAAATATGAATTTTGAACCAAAAAGGACGACTTTTTAACAAAATTGTTGAATTTTCGATAAAATAATTAAATTTTTAAGATGTTGACTTTTCAAAGCAAAACGACGAATTTTCAGCAAAACCCTTGAATTTTCTACATGCAATTATGAATCTTCCACCAAAAAAAAATAATGTTTAAGAAAGTAGTTGAACTCTCAAGCAAATAGTTGAATTGTCAACCAAAAAAGGTGAATTCTCAACGAAAAATGTAATCATTGATATTTGAAACAAAAAATATTTTAATTTTAAATTAAAAACAGCTAAATACATCCAAAAAAGACGATTTTTGAACAAATAAGTTAATTTTGAACAAAATAGTTGAATTTTCTAGGAAAATAATCGAATTAAAAAAAAAAGATGACTTTTTAAGCAAACTGCTGAAGTTTCAACACAAAGTTATGAATCTTCAACAAACAAAAAAAATGAATTTTTAACAAAGTAGATGAACTCCTGAAAAAATAGTTGATTTTTCAATCTGCAATTCAACGAAAAATATAATAGAATATATTTAAAATAAAAAAGATTTTAAATTATAAACAGTTGAATTTATCCAAAAAATAAGAATTTTTAATCAAATATGTAGTTGAACCGGTTGAACCCTCAACGAAAACAAATTAATTTTCATCAAAACAGTTACATTTTTTACCAAACAAGATTAAATTTGTACTAAAACAGATAATTTTTTACCCTAAAAGACGAATTTTCAACAAAATAGTTGAATGTTCGACCAAAAGTGAATTTACACTCAAGAAAAAAAATGTCAATCAAATTATCCAATTTTAAAGCCAAAAAGATTAATTTTCTACTGAACAGTTTAATTTTCAAACCGACATTATGATTTTTCTATAAAATAATGAAATTTTCAACCAAATAATAAAATTGTTATCCAAAAAAAGATTTTGAACCAAAAATAGAATAGTAGACCTTTAAACCAAAAATAGTTGGATTTTCTTATGAGAATTACAATTTTATAAATTATTAGACTACTAAACTATTAAAATTAATTAAACATTATAAACCATTTTAAACGTCTAAAAAAACAAAGACAAAAAAGTAGGTTTTTGAAATAGTAATTTATGTGTATTTCAAATTATTTCTCTCTAGCTTACTTAGAAAAATACTTTAAACAATTCATGGTTCTGTACGGAAAATAATACACTAGAAAAAAATTTATGAGAAAGAGGAATCAAAATCTGTCTACTGTTAAAAATACATTTTAAACAATTCAAACATGAGCATTTTTAACCACCGAAAATTGAACTACTGAACTGCTGTGATCCCTGATATATTCATTAGGGTGGCCCATGTGTAAAAATGACAAATATACTCACGTGAAATCAATAAGTCTGGCAATAAAATGATGATAGGCATAATTGAAAATAATAATATTACCCTAATTTTATTCAGAATACAACTCCTCAAAGTGAAAAAATCACCCTCTATAGGGGTTCGAAAATTTATAATATGCTTTTTTATATACCGTAGATATTTCCGGCCTTAAATGATAAAAAATTACCATGTAAAATTAAAAATGTGTGTCAGTGATAGAACACTACCCTTACACTTTTAAAAACTACCTTTCAGATCGATATTTAGCTTCTTTCACAGTTATTCACACAATTTCTTATAAGAAAGCTCGTAGGATAATATCAGAAATATTGTTTAAATATTTCATAGTTTTGCAATAATTTTACGGCAAATTGAGTTTAATTTTGGTGTCTTTAAGCCATCCTTAATAAAAAAATGGTAAAATAACATCTTTTTGCGAAAAGTGCGTAACATCGGATTCGTAATCAGCGACCTTGAAAACCCCGTTATACCAATTAAAAAAAAAAATTATTTGGCATACTCGCCCGCCATATTGGATCCGCCATATTGTTTTTACAGTTTTTGACATCGGATTCGTAATCAGCGACCTTAAAAACCCCCTTGTACCACTTTTCAAAAAAATCCAACATTTATTCAAAATGCTCGTCCGCCATATTGGATCCGCTATTTTGTATTCGGAATTTTTGACATCGGATTCGTAATGAGCAACCCCAAAAACTTGCGAGGAACAGAATTTGACCCATTTTATGAATATTTTATGCTTTTGGCCAGCTTCTCGCGAATGTCAAAATTATTATTCTATTTTTTTCTTAATAAACATATATAGATGACGGAAAAAAAATTTTTATTATGCATGACATTTTTTACATAATTGTATATCATGAATTTATTTGTTTCACATTGAACTACTTCGAGGTTTGTGGTTTATAACCATAATTATTCATTTATTCTTGAATGTAACACAGTCAACTTTCATTTTAAAATTCAAACACCACTTCCTATACGAAAACGGAACAGTTATGGACTTATAAGCAGCTTGAAATAAAAATTGAGATTGAACTCAAAACCGCAGCCATCCGCAGCTGGTGTTTTGATACGTAATAGGAAAAAGCCTAATCATTATCTTAAACTAAATATCTCGTTGGAACTCAGTGGAACATTTTTTATATTCGCCAAATTATATTACTTCTCGTTTTTTCTTCGACGCGATTGCAGTCGACTTTACATGTTCTTGTAAATTACAATCAATAAAATCATGATTAACCAATTATAAAATATTGAAGTACTTTCTTTCTAGAGACGATTCCATGTTAGAAAAAGGAACTTATTTATTATTTCATAAGTGATGCGTTTTTTGCATAGTGGATTTTCACTTGTTTCAAACGCGTATAATATTACTCGTGAAACACTCACTTTCAGTCTAAACCACGGAGTCAAAATAAAGATCTTATTGTTATTGAATGTGGAAATAAATTACACATGTACTACAGAGACGTATCTATGAGTAAAAAGTCATTGAGAAGAAAAATATTTTTGCGAAATTTGACCACCTTTTTCCGATTTTTGACCACTGTGGGATGTCAGAAAATAATGTCAATCGATTCATCTGAACTCAATGAGTCCTTTTGATTCTTACATCAACTTTAATTAAATTCTATGGAAAAAGTTTTTCTGTAAAAAGGCATTTTTTAAATATTATAAATGACCAGAATTTCTTTACTCTATATTAAAATGCATAAATATTATAGCTCAATCGATTCGTTTTAGCATCTATTATATGAATAAAAAAATGTTTACTATCTGAGGTATCTTAAAAAAACACATTATAAATTATCAACTTCCTATAGAGGGTGATCGTTCTTACTTTTGGGGGTAGTATTCTGAATAAAATTAGAATAAAATTACTTTCAGTGATGCCCACCATCATTTTATTGTCATCCTCATAGCTTTTACGTAGGTCACTTATCATTTTTAAACAAGCAACAAATAATTAACCATTTTTATTTAGCCTTTAATGGTTTTGGATCAGGTGATAACAATGTATTGTCAATTTATAAAAAATTGTAAAACTATATACGAAATATTTTTTTTGTGTCACCCTATAATATTCATTTAATACTCTCATGATATTTGTTGTGTTATTCAAGGGTGGTAATCTTATACCTTATATATCAGTGAACAAAATAATTCCTTCATAAATATCACTGCACGTAAACTTGGTCCAAAGTATGAATATAATTATAAATATTATGTATGGTATGCATTGAAGATAAGAGAGATGAAATTTCCTTCACATCCTTTAGGAGACTTACAATTTCCGGCCATGAGGAGGCTTAGTATAGCGACAGCACACGCCTTCCTCTTGGTTTATGCCACCACTTCCTTACCAAGTTTCGAATGCGTCAAACGGTGTTTTGAGGAAGTCCGAGAACAAAGGCCGGATTTTCAGGTACTCATGCGCATGATAAAGATGCGAATTCAGTCACTATGTTTTAGATGATAAGAAGACATAATCTTTCTGAAATAATGGAAAATTAAGTATTTAAATCAAGTAAGTTATTCTATTTAAGGCCCCTGGAAAACCGCGGTAAATCGGACTTCATAAACTGAGGCCAAATGGAGAAGCAATTTTGTCTAGTTTTATGCATACATAACACCAGCATCGGAATAGTGGAGCATTCTACTATTTATCTAAATAGAGAGTAGATAAAATAGTTGTCTACATCGGTTTTTGCTTTTGTACTTACCATGCTTGTTACTGGCCATGACGAAGGAAAAGGATCTGCTCAGTTCTGTTTTTGGGCGAACCTAACTACAAAATAAAAAATTATCATAAACATGGGTCCTGAAGGATGATAAGTGTTTTTCGTTTGGTCGTGGAGCATTCTCATATTTATCTAAAAAGGGAGTAGATCAAATAGTTGTCTGCATTGGGTTTTGCTTTCGTCACTTACCATACTTGTTACCGGCCATGACGAAGGAAGAGTATCTGCTCAGTTCTGTTTTTGGGCGAACCTAACGACAAAATAAAAAATTATCATGAACGTGGGTCCTGAAGGATGATAGTGTTTCATTTGGTCGCGGAGTATTCTACTATTATCTAAAAAGGGAGTAAATCAAATAGTTGTCTACACTGGGTTTTGCTTTCGTCACTTACCATACTTGTTACCGGCCATGACGAAGGGAGAGGATATGCTTAATTCTGTTTTTGGACGAACCTAACGACAAAATGAAAAATTATCATGAACTCGGGTCATGAAAGATGGTAGTTTTTCGTTTTATTTTTAGGCTCGCCCAAAAACAGAACCCAGCCGATGTAGACAATTGTTTGATGTAGTCCCTTTTTAGTACACTGTAAAAAATTTCTGTTAGAAACTTCCAATAAATGTATTGGAAGCTGATTACCGAAACGTAAGGTAACGCTACAATACATGATGTATTGGAATTTTACAATATTTCGTAGAGTTCGCGTTACGGTGACTCCACCAATTACAACATTTACAATACGTGTATTGCAGTTTCGCCATTCCAATATCTTGTTTGGAATTTTACCTTACGCTTGTATTGTAGAAGTGTTGCAGAATTGTCCTTGATAGATAGTATAGGATAGTATAGATATATATATAGTATAGGACCTATGGTATCACCATGGTATCACCTATGGTATCATCATCATGTATTGACTTAGGTATCCAAAAACGGTATAGGACTTTTCGATATGAATCTTTGAGGAGGAACAGCACTCTCACCAGAACTCCTGGAACTTTTAATGAAAAATTTCCTATATGATTTTACAATATTAAAAACGCTGTAGCCATGATCAATACAGAGCTCACAAATTAATTTCTCATTGAAATTTACTTCACGAATTGCACTGACCTCTTGGGAAACTTTGTTAATTTCAAATAACCTTTATCGATTACAGATGTGAAAAAGGGGGTTTCCATTGAAAAAAAATTGACTGTCAAGAAGCCATGAAGGTCAACTTCAAGGTCAAAATAAGGGTCGCCATTGAATTCGACGTTGGAAAATACTTCAGGAATTGCACTGACCTTTTGGAAAACATTGTTTATTTCAAATAACCTCTAATTCACCTTGAAAGTTACAATTGAATTATGACTTGGGTACATATCTGAAAGTAGAATTTTCCGCTCTATCGATTGCAGATGTAAAAAAGGAGGTTTCTATTAACAAAACAAAGTTGACCTTGAAAAAGCCATGAAGGTCAACTTCAAGGTCAACATGAAGGTTACTATTGAATTCCCTGTTAAAATTTACTTCAGGAATGACCTTCACTTTTCTGAAAAATATTTTACCTGAGCAAATATCCAACCGTCCCGGGACTTTTTAGACACCCTATATATTTGATTTGTATTATTGATTAATTAATGAGGAGATAAAGAGGATTATTATTAATATTTATTACCCAACTGGTATTAACTGATTGATTTAATATTGATGAAACACTTGATAGCTTGAATATCTAAATAATAATAATAGTATAGATATTAATGAGTGATATTAACCTTAGACCTGAAAAAGATGTAATACTGGTTCAGGAGAGATGAGACAATTTCCGTATATCGCGCGCATCAAAAATATTCGACCAATTGGGTAGATTGTGGGAACGAAGCGCCTTTCGCCGACCAGCTACTCTCCGATTTATGCAGCAACGGAGAGTGGGAGACGCAGCGACGAGGATCCCTCTACTTGACTTCCGAGTGGAGTGGGAGACTCAGCGACGAGACTACCGCTAATCGACTTCCGCGCGGAGTGGGAGAGACCGCTCGGTCAGCGTGGTAGGAGGGCTTGCGCGATCTCCCATAAAAGGGCGTCCTCGTACTTACGGTGTTTTTACTATACTCCCGATCTTCCTCCGGATCAACACTTCATCTCGGATCAGCATTCCAGTGGATTTGATTAACGTAGTGCTATACGCAATAATCACAACGAGGGGAGCGAAGGTGTTTGGCTCGCGCTTTCCTCATGGCTCAGCATAACAAGCGAAGACGTTTGTCTTGTGTTTGTAAATAGCTACGATGGGCGACACTTCTCCAATCCCCATCAACTGAGAGGCTGTAGTGAGGAAAAATATCTCCAAAAAAAGGAAATCCGGCGAAGCAAATGAAAATGAACCTGTCAAAGAGGTTTCAACTGACTCAACTCCTCCACTTCTGAAAATTGAGAAAAAATACAAACAACTTGATAACCTGGGAACCGAAAACAACAGGGACAGTATGGAAACAGACAACACGAGTTGCTCTGGATCTGACGACAGGGACCAAGGTGAGTCAGATCTCGTCACAAGAAAAATCAAAATTCCGCCACCGATTGTGGTTACATCTAAAACTCCTAACCTTCAAGGCCTATTGAGGGAACATAGACTCAGGCTTGAAAATCCTCCTATTCTGAAAATAAATCAGGGAACTTATACTTTGAGACCTCAAAACAAAGCGGATCATGAGGTATTGATCAAAGTCTTCTCCATGACTGGTATACACTTACGTTCGTATGCCCCAAAGGAAGAGACATCTAAAAATGGTAATTAAAGGACTACCAGACTTCACACCTGAGGAAATAAAGGAAGACCTAGGACAGCAGGAGCTCCCTGTCACCAACTGTATTAAAATGAAGAAGAAGGATGGATCACTGCAAGAGCACCCTAACTTTCTAATTACTCTCACTCCTGGAACTAAATCTGGAAAAACATTTAAAATTAAATACATCCTAAATGTGAGAATCGGACTGGAAAGATACAGAAATTCTATCGGAGTGACCCAGTGCTACAAGTGCCAGAAATTTGGACACGGTACTGCCCACTGTAACTATCCCCCAAAGTGTGTTAAATGCCTAAAAGAACACATAACCAAGAACTGTGATAAGAAACGTGGCGTGAATCCAGCGTGTGCCGAATGCAAAGGAGAACACACTACCAACTACAGGAAGCGTCCAACTTATATTGATCACTCAAACGAACTTGAATCAAGGAGAATGCATGGAACGAGAGCAAAAATCCAGCCAAGCAGTAACATCACATCATCCTTATTTCCACCCCTGAGGCCGACAACTGCTCAAATGTAGTGAAGAGCGCAGGAAAGCAGACACGAAAAAATCACTGAAATAAAGCATCAAGCTCAAAGTGAAACAACATCGACTCCATCCACAGGATCTTCAAGAATTGTGAGTAGTATGAGCGAGGAACCATTCACACTTAATAAGCCAATTAATCTGAATGAATTCCTACAATTATTAAAAACCGTCAACAAGTCTTCGAGTAATTGTAGGATGGTAATGCCACTCAGCTGGAATTTCGAAATCTGCCTTGTGAGCTAGGATATTAGCAAAATTTCTCTTGTTCTTAAAATGCTGACTTGCTCCGTCTGAGACGTAGTGCACCATTTGAACTGCAAAATTCGCCTTAAGATAATTAACAATTATGTTCTAGTACTTCTAAATGGCAACGGTTTTATGACTCAAATTGTCCGATATGATTGACATGCTTTTGTGCTCGAGTTCTCCATCTTTTACATAGTAAAAATAACTACTGTGAATATTATGGCCTGATCATTATTCCAGTAAAATCCTTGCGCGGAGTTTTGGAGAACAAACTTCAAGCTCTCAGCCAAATCAAATGAGATAACGAATTCACCATTCTTCAAAGATATCTTGACATTTTTGCAAAATAATTACTGATCTGTAGCAAAGAAATCATGGGGTTTTAACTTCAGCAACGCTTTAAAAAGCTCATTTACAAGTTCATAAAAGTTAATGATCAGCGTCTTTAAAGTGCATCTGTCATTCTGCAGCCAAGAATGTAATTTGATTTCTTCTAAACCCTCCTCATCAAAAGCTTGAGTCATATTATCTTTAATTTTAGTAATACCGGGGCAATTTTGGCATTATCCTGATTGGCAGGAGCTTGTCGTATCAAAACATACAGTCAACTTTAAACAATCGCGATAACCATTTAAAATTACCTCTGAATCGTTTGTTAAATATTGCATGTTTATTTCTTTTAGCATTAACTTCACGTTTTCATAGCCAACACAAACGCATACTGTGTGGGTACCGAAACTTCCTGCCAAAACGCAATGTTTCGGTCTGAGTTGTGTGAATTTCGTGAAGCCTATTTTAATCTCTTCATATTCTGACGGAAATTCTGCATACAATTAATTTAAATTGCACAAAATCAATCTTTTGTGAACGAGAACTTTCTTGTCCTTTCTTTGGCGTAGGCAGAGTTAAAATCTTATGGTTAGCAATTAACTATTTTGCATATTCAGCTTGTCGTTCGGCTCTACTCGTTAATGATTTGAACTTCTCCTTGATTTGATTTAGAACTTCAACTGCGATTTTTCGAAACTCCCAGGAAGAAGTTACGAGCTTGTAAAATGTGCGCTTTTTCGCGAATGTGCAAAATTACAAAGGCAATTACATTATGAAAAAGATCATTTATCAGTTAATTTATGGTGGATTCTGATGCACAATGGTATCGAAAGTATTGGTGGTAAGTCTTAACATTTGACGTTCAGTATTTTTCCACAAACAAATATTGAAATTGTACAAAATGACAGAGTTTTGTGTTCACATCAAAAACTGTTTTTTGTCTACTATTTCCTTTTAAATGTGAATCTGAAGTGATAAAATTAAAAATGGAATGTTCACTCATTCATTGCGTTATTGTCAGGTTTAATTTCAATATATACTTTGCCTTTTCAAATCCATTCAAATGTGCGTGAAAAACGCAATTTTTTACACCCGTGCCCCTTTGAATACCATTTGAAATAAAAAAAAACAATAATTGAGGCACTATATGGTGCTGAATCAACTCTTAACGAACTAATATTTACTATTTCAAAGATTTTTGTTTTTTCGATCACTGGGGTTAATAATAAAACCCCACAATTATTTTGCAACGTTTCCTCAGCTTGGTTTGCTAACCTCTTCAGGCTTATAAGTTTGAATTAGAAAAATCACGTTGGTCATAAAAAATATAGAGTTAAAAAAATTCAACTAGTCTGCGATTAAAATTGACGTTTACACGTCGTCTGTCAAATTTATATTTTTCATGACCAACGTGATTTTTCTTATTTAAACTTATGAACCTGAAGCGGTCAGCAAACCAAGCTCACGAAACGTCGCAAAATAATTGCAGAGTTTTATCATTGAACCCCAGTGATAAAGAAAATCTTCAAACTAAATATGGAGAATGATAGATATTTCCACACCAACAATATTGACTATGTTTATGAATCAGCTCTTTCAAAATTTGCCCGCAATACGTTCTAGACGAAAGTCAGTAGAGTGACCCTAGACGGCCTAGAGCAATATAACGCAGATGAAGTACAGCATTAAAAACTATAGTCCAAGTCATAATTAGAAAACTAATACATATGCACTTACCTTATTGGTATAACAAATAACTCACTATAGAATACGATGCTAATACTCAACTTTATATGCGAAACTTCTCAAGCAGGAAAATAACGGTAAAAACGTTGATTTGCATCCGAATTTTTCTTTTTTGCAATCACAATTTTTGTGCGTCCAGCGAACTTTTCGCTTTTTCCTTGCATCTTCCACCGACTTGCATTTGAACGACTTCGGCAGTCTACTTCGACTATCGGAAATCACAAAGTTGCCTCACATGACTTTTCGCTATTTCGCATTTAATTGTACCACTATCCACACATAACCTTACTATCATGTTGTCAAATGACAGGGCACTTGTTAAATCATTGAAATAACTTAATTTGTAAAAGTGTTAGAAAAAAGGACAACAATTTTCAATTTCGAATATCTCCTAAATTTGTTTATTTCTTCAAAAATTCGTTTGCGGGTTCTCTTTCAGCATCTAAGAAAAAGGATAATAGAATTTTCATCAAAATTACTAACAATGGCTGAACTTCTTCAGACGATTTGACATGGCATTGTTGTTATGTACGTTAGAGTAAGTAATTAATTGAGGTAAAAAAAATAATTTGCGGATCATTTGATGAAAGGTTTTCAACTCACTTTCATACAAATTTGACGAGCGGTGTCCCAATTATAAAATACAATAAGAAAATTTTAAAAAGTTACTTATAGAAGAAATGTGTTAAACAAGTAAGAAAAAATGATCATTTTCCTTAACAATCAGATTGAAAATTGTAATTAAGTTATTCGCAATAATGTTAATATGGAAGGGAATGATTTCATTTATATACAAATCAATTACATGCAAAGTAACGTTAAGTTAAATTAAAGATATAAGACATAAATGTGCTAAGCAAAAACAAAAGAATCTTCTATTTCTTCTTACAGAGTGCAGTTCACAGTCCAACGGAAATTCTAATAGCGAATATAATCCTGATAGCGAACGTAATCCTGGCCTTTTTTCTGCTAGCAGACAACATTCACCTTACCGGACTTCTCCAGAAGAGCCTTCTCTTCGTACCAGGTCCAGATCTCCTGCTGGTAGGTCTCCTCCCCTTCAAGTACTTGGATATTCACTTGGACAACTTGGATATCTTCGGCTTATTCCCCGCACAAATCAGAATTTTCAATTTGAATTTCGAAAATACGTTTTTCCTGCTGGTAAACCAATTAGATTGCGAGCAGAAAATAGGACCTATATTCCCGTCCCAACTCAAGAACATATTGTATTATCAGCATCCAATGATGAAATTTTTGCAATATTAGTTTATAGCGGGGTTCTTCGTGGGATATATACGACAAGTCAACTTCGCCCGAGAGTAAAAATAAATATGATAAGCAGCACAGTTAACAATATGACCCCAGTTGAAATGAGGGATTGCCCAGTAGGCATACATCACCCAATCTTCCCACATTCATTTATTAAAGTTGTTACAAATTATGATTCGCTACAAATTCCTAATGATGGTTTTCATCTTTTCGGCCAACCTGACCGGACTTTTACTCCTAAGGAGTCTCCTATTCGTGCCAGGTCCATGTGTCCTCCAGGCAGGCCACCTTCTCATGAAGTACTAGGATATACACTTGATCAACTTGGATATATTCGGCTTATTCCCCAGAGAAATCGGAACCAGCTATTCCAATTTCGAAGATACGTTCTTCCTGCCGACAAAAGAATTCAAGTGCTAGTAGGAAATGGTAAATATATGCCCGTGCCTACCCGAGAACATATTGTATTATCAAAATCCAATGGTGACGTTTTTGCAATATTGGAGTACACTGGGTTTCTCCGTGGAATATATAAGACAAATAAAAATCATTTAGGAATAAAAATAAATATAAGAGGCCGTGCAGTTGAGGATATAACAGCAGATGAAGTGAAGGAATGGCATGTAGGTAAAGATCATTTTATCTTTCCATATCATTTTAAGGAAGTTGTTGCAGATTACGATACACTGCAGACTGTGTATTTTTAATTCAATAAAAATGTTATTCAACTTACACATATTAATCTTTGTAATCTAAACCTGGATCAAAATTTAATTCAAACATTGAAAAGTCATTTGAATTTTGATGTTTGACAGTCTTATCCTAATGCACATAAGAAACAAATGTGAATTCTTTTATTTTTCTTCTACTTTTGGATAAAAAACAGCGCTAAAATTATTTGGTTTCAGCGACATTGTGTGGTGTACCATAAAAATGTGTAATTCGATATTATTTGTAAATGTCATAAACAACTGATATAAGCAAATGTTCACGGTGGACTCTTAAAACGAAAAAGAACTAATTTTCATCCTAGCTATTGTCAGCTGATGTTGTTACCAGTACAAGTTGATAATAAATATTTTTCATTTGAAATTCTTCGATAATTTTATAAATAAACAACTGAAAATTAAAAGTAATATAATTTAAGAAAGAAAAGAGAAAATTCGACTTTTTCGCTTCCTACAGATGTCCACAGTATTTAAAAAAATTTATTCATTTTTTTTTTTTATAAAAATAACAAAAAGCATCGTTATCGAGATATAACTTGTTTTGACAACGCAGTCAAACTTTCAATAAAGCAGTTCAATTTTCAGCCAAGAATGATGAAGTTTTAATGAAAAATGTAATGGTATTATCAGCAGCCAATGGTGACATTTTTACAATCTTGGAGTGTAGTGATATTCCTCGTACTATACGGGAACTAGGGGTGAAATGACGACAGGGGCAAAACAGAAAGATGATCATATCTCCTATATGTTGTGACGCCTTCTACTGGAAATTGTAGGAACTTTGTTTTTAGTCGTTCCCGAGATTTCCCAGTCAATTTTTTATCACGTTGTTGTTATTTTCCAAGTTATGAGACGCGTGGATCGTTTTTGTGCCCAGTTGAAATTTTGACTGACTTTCGAGTGCACATAAGTAATACAAATATTTGATTAATTAAAACAGCTGCAGCGCCATTCCGTTGTGTACTTTCGCGTTGAGGTGTTTTTGATTACGAGTATTATCGTGATTTTTGGGAACTTTATTGGAAAAAGTACTTTGAGGGCAGAATGGGAAGGGGCGAAACGGAACACCACGTGAGATGTAGCTGAGCCCACATTGATTTCGATTTCTGCCGAATGCAGAAATCGAAGTTTGCGATTGTTTGTACTGTCACGATTTTTCGGTCGAACAGTGGGTCCAATGCAGTCTTGCGGAGGTTTCGACAGTGAGAATGGAGACAATATTCATGTCTGCGTATTTCGTAAGGCCTGATTTTGGTCATTTTTATATAAAAAATTGACAATAAAACTTGTTACCGCTTATTTGTTTAGTCTTTTTAAAATCATTCTGTTCATGATACATTTGATTTTTATTTACAAAAGCATTTGACTCATGTATGGGGCAAATCGAGACAAAAAACTTTTCTTCAAAAATCAATAAAAAAAAGTAGAACATGGCATTTTTTCAATGCGAAACAAATTTTTCTAGTACAGAAAAAATCCTAAAGCAAAATCGTCGCGTTTTGCCCCATGTTCCCCTATCTGCAAAAGTTTGTTTTATTCATGCATTTTATTGATATGATTATAATCCAATTCAATATCTAGCCCAAAAAATTACATGAAAATATGTAATTTATGTGAAAACTCCCATATTTGAACAAATATTTCGAGTTTTTAACATCTAAGACTAGATTCAAATTCAGCGACCTCAAAAACCCCTATACAAGTAATGCTAGCTGAAATAATTAAATTTTGTGAAGTTTTCTTACGATAAGGCCGCCATATTGGGTCCGCCATTTTGAATTTCTGAAATCCAAAACTAGATTCGTATTCAGCGACCTCAAAAACCCGTATACAAGTAATACCAGCTGAAATAATTGAATTTGGTGAATTTTTCTCACGATAAGGCCGCCATATTGGATCCGCCATTTTGAATTATTAAAATCTGACACTGGATTCGTATCCACCGTCCTAAAAAACCCCTATATAAGTAATACCAGCTGAAATAATTGTATTTTGTGAACTTTTCTTACGATTAGGCCGCCATATTGGATCCGCCATTTTGAATTTCTGAAATCCAAAACTGGATTCGTATTCAGCTACCTCAAAAACCGCTATATAAGTAATATCAGCTGAAATAATTGAATTTTGTGCATTTTTCTTACGACAAGGTCGCCATATTGGATCCAACCTTTTGAATTTTTAAAATCCGACACTGGATTCGTAATCAGCGATCTTGAAAACCCCTGTATACCAAATAACAGTAAATTTTGTTGTAAAATAAGCTCATAGCCGAATTTAATTGAAAATCTCTACATTTTTTTGTAGTTAATTGTTTATAACTAATTATATGCAGTGATCCTCTAAATTTTGAGCCGATAAACCTGTTCTCTATGCATCCCTTATTCAATGAAAAAATATTAGAGCCACCTAGAGCTTAAATTATTCAAGCTATAAAGAAAAAAACGAGGAAAACTAGGGTGCCACTATAGTGGCACCTGTCCCTGAAAGGGTTAATCGAACCACAACGTTTGAAAATCATTCGTTTGCCATATACTAGGTCCGTCAACCTCTGGACGTGTCACATGAAATAAGATACTGCAAACAATTTCGAGACTCGAATGAATCTTCAACAATTTTTAATTTTAAGGTCAAAAAGTCGAACTTTCTACAAAATAGTTTAATTTTCTACTAAAATTGTGAATCTTCAACAATTTTTAATTTTAAGGTGAAAAATTCGAACTTTCTACAAAATAGTTTAATTTTCTACTAAAATTGTGAATCTTCAACAATTTTTAATTTTAAGGTCAAAAAGTCGAACTTTCTACAAAATAGTTTAATTTTCTACTAAAATTGTGAATCTTCAACAATTTTTAATTTTAAGGTGAAAAATTCGAACTTTCTACAAAATAGTTTAATTTTCTACTAAAATTGTGAATCTTCAACAATTTTTAATTTTAAGGTCAAAAAGTCGAACTTTCTACAAAATAGTTTAATTTTCTACTAAAATTATGAATCTTCGATAATCTTCAATTTTTCGAAAAGTATATTAACTTCAAAATAAGGAGTTTAGTTTTCAATCGTTTCTTTTTCAACCAAAAACAATGCATTTTTAACCCAAAAATATTATTTTTTAACAAAAAAGTTAATTTTTTACCAATCATGTAGTTAAGTTTACATATAATGATTTCAATTTTCCATCAAATTGTTGAATTTTCGACCAAACAAATAAATTTTCAACAAAAAAGTTCATCATCAACCTAATAGTTTAATTTTTTACCAAAATGTTAAATTTTGAAGTCAAAAAGTCGAAATTCCTACAAAATAGTTAAATTTTCACTAAAATGGTGAATCTTCAACAAAAAAATGAATTTTTCAAAAAGTAGTTCAAGTTTACACCAAGTAGTTTATTTTCAACAGATTCATTTTTAATAATAAAGAATGCACTTTTAACCAAGAACATTAATTTTCCACCAAAAAAAGACTTTTTAACAAAATAGTTAAATTTTCAACAAAATAATCAAATCTTCAACCAAAAACTAGAATTTTTAACTGAAAAGATGAATTTTGAAGAAAATAATCTAATTTTCTAAAAAAAATGAATTTTATACCAAGATGATTAATGTTCGACCAAAAAAGACGAATTTTCAAAGAAAGTGTTAAATTTGAAAACCAAGGGTCGAGTTATCTAAAGTTGAATTTCATTCTATTCGAAAAAAAATTTTTTGCAGCTAAATTTTTAACACAAAAATATTATTTTTAAACAAAAAAGTTAATTTTTTGCCAAATATGTAGTTAAATTTACATATAATGAATTTAATTTCTAATAAAATCGTTGAATTTTCCACCAAATATATCACTTTTCAACAAAAAAGTTCATTATTAACCTAATAGTTTGATTTTCTACCAAACTCCTAAATTTTGAAGTAAAAAAGTCGAATTTTCTACAAAATAGTTCAATTTTAACTAAAATGATTAATCTTCATCAAAAAAATTAATTTTTCAAAATGTAGTTTAACTTTAAACCAAGAAGTATATTTTTCAAAAGAATCATTTTTAATCAAAAAGAATGCGATTTTAAAAAAGAATATTTATTTTTCACCAAAAAAGACGAATATTTATCAATATAGGTATATTTTTAACCAAGGCGATGACATTTCAACTAAAATGATCAATCTTCAAATACAAATGATTTTTTGGTCAACAAAATTAATTTTCAAAGAAATTAATTTTTTTTAAAGTAGTCCAACTTTCAACCAATAAGCTGATTTTTTTTACTGAAAGATGACTTTTTAACAAAATAGTTGCATTTTCAACAGAATAATAAAATTTTCAAACAAATTTTAAAATTTTTAACTGAAAAGATGAATTTTTAAGAAAATGATCAAATTTTTTACCAAAAAGGTGCATTTTCCATGAAGAAGATTAATGTTCCACCAAAAAAGACAAAATTTTCAACGAAAATGTTAACTTTAAAAACCAAAGGTTGAGTTATCTAAAGTTAAATTTTAGTCTATTTGAAAACAATTTTTTGCAGTTGATTTTTAACCCAAAAATATCATTTTTCAACAAAAAAGTTAATTTTTTACCAAATATGTAGTTAAATTCACATATAATGAATTTAATTTTCAATCGAATTGTTGAATTTCCGACAAAACAAATCAATTTTCAACAAAAAAGTTCCTTATCAACCTAATAGTTTAATTTTTTACCCAATTTTTTAATTTTGAGGTCGAAAATACATCCAACAAATTTTAAAAAAATTCATTTTTATACTATTTTAACGAAGATACATATGAAAATGTTCAATTTGTTAACCTTAATTATTTATAACAAAGATAAATGTTAAATGTGAACAATATTTTGCAGAATAATGATTCTAGTAAGCTATGACGCTACATATAAAATTATAAAGAATAAATGATAAAAATTATCTATTTGATTTCTTAAGTTATTTATTAAAAGATAAATCTTAAGTTTGAAGGACAAATTTTTTAGAGTGTAGTCGAATTTTCTATCCAAAAGTACGAATTTTCGATCTAAAAAGACGAAAAAAAAAGTTCGAGAAAACAGTTAAATTTTTTAAAAAAGATGAGTCTTTAAGAAAATAGTCAAATTTGCCACAAAATAATTTAATTTTTTTTTTTTATCTGTTTTAGTTGAAATTTCATCTCTTTTGGTAGAAATGTTATCTTTTTCTGTTGAAAGTGCAACTGTTTGGTTAAAAATTAATTTTGTTTGGTTGCAAAGTCCATTTTTATTTTTTTGGTGCGGAATTCATCTCATTTGGTTCAAAATTCGACTATTTTTTTCAAAAGTTAATTATTCGGTTGAAAATTATTTTTCTGTTCAAAATTTAAATATTCGGTTGAAAATTCGTCTAATTTTTGGTTGAAAATTAATTTTCTACTTAAACTTTATCTACTGCATTTTGGGTTATAAAATTATTTTTTAAATTCAACCATTTGGTTGAAAATTCATCTTTTCCAGCTGAAATTTTTTGTACTCAGTGGAAAATTCATCTTTTTCGGTTGAAGTTTTCAGAACATAGTTGAAAATTCATGTATTTTGTTGATAATTCATATTTTGTAGAAAAATAATCTTCTTGGTTAGAAAATCAACTTTTTGGTCAGAAATTCAACTACTTGGTTGAAAGTTAAAGTATTTTGTTGAAAATCAATTTTTTGTTGTTAAAGATTATTGCTTAAAAAATTAATTCTCCTGACTGAAAATTGAACTACTTTATTGTTGGTTGAAAATTCAACTTTTTTGGTTAAAAATGCAACTGCTTAGTTAAAAATTACTCTTTTTTGGTTGGGGATTCAAATATAGTACTTTAAATTTCTCTTTTTTGGTTGAATTTGACTGTTTTCGATTCAAAACAAAAATTTTCTTTTGTTCAAATATCAACTATCACATGTTTCGTTGAGAATTATTTTTCTTTTTGTGAAAATTTAACTACTTGTTTTGAAGATAAACTAATTTATAAAAAATAAATTTTGTTGTTAATTTAACTATTTGCTCGTAAAATAACTTTTTTGCTGAAAATTCATATTTTCGGTTCGAGCGTTAACTGTTTTAAAGAAAATTCGTTTTTTTTGCTTGAAAATTCAAAAATTTGGTAAAAAATTAAATTATTTCGTTGACATTAGCTTTTTGTTAAAGTATTTTTGTTTAAAAATTCTACACTTTTGGTAGAAAATTAAACTGTTTATTTGAAAATTTAGTTTGAAAAGTGTTTGAGCAAATGTTTCTTTGTTGTTAAAAATTCAATTTCTTATCTAAAAATGTAGCTATTCCACTCTTGGTAAAAAATTTTCCTTGATAAATTGAAAATTCAAAAATTTAATAAGTTCCTAATTTTTACGTATTATTGTTAATTTTCAGCAATTTCTCTCGTCTATTCAATAAAGGTAATCACTAATGGACAATTTAAAGATCTGTCATCACTTTTTGAACCATTTTTAATTATTGAAATAATTTTCACTTATTTAAACAATTCTTCATGCCCAAAAAATGTAAAAAATAATTTTTTTTTCTGAATGAAACGTAACAGTTTTTTTTTTGGACAAGTACATTTTTTAAAAAACATTATGTAATGATTTAAACAACTAGCCATTGTTTATTCTCAAAATTTCAAAAAATTGATCCAGGGATGTCCACTTTTTTCTCAATTCGGTATCCTATACTACTTTTTGTTGAAAAATTACATATTTTTGATACACTTCTTCTAATGTTTAACAAATTTCTATTTGTTTAAACAATTACAAATTATGATTCAAGTTTTAACATTTTCTTTTAACAACATTTTTCTTGACGAAGTGCTGTATCTTAGGTAATTTATAATAATTAAAATAATTGAAACATTAAATTAGTCGACTTGGTACAATTAGTACAATTTATTAATAATCATTTGAATAATAAAGAGCATAATAATTTTTCAATGCATTTTTGGACCACCCTGATGGGTACGCCAAAGTAGATGAGTAAGGTAGGTTCTAATTACAGATTCCTACTTTACCGACATCGAGAATATTCTATGGCTGTAGTGGTTCGTGTCCGTGCTAAGTTTCTAGAATATTCTTCTAGAAACTTAGCACGGACACGAACCACTACAGCTATAGAATCTTGAAATTAAGAGTCAAAAATATAAGTTATTAGTATGATTTTATTTCATAGACACTCCTCTTCAATCCATAAAATACTTGGCCCGTTTTGATCAAACCCTGTAGTATGAGTTCAATTTATCGAAAATCCAAAATTTGGCAGTGTGACTTGGCCTCTAGAGTGAAAAAAAAAATCAATGAATTTTTGGACCACCCTAATGTGGATGCTACAGTAAATGAGTAAGGTGGGCTCCAATTACAGATTCCTACATTACCGACATTGAGAAGATTCTATAGCTGCAGTGGTTCGTGTCCATGCTAAGTTTCTAGAATATTATTCTGGAAACTTAGCATGGAGAAGAATCACTATAGCTATAGAATCTTAAAATTAAGAGTCAAAAATATAAGTTCTCAGTATGATTTTATTTCATAGACACTCTCTTCAATCCATAAAAGACTTGGCCCGTTTTGATCAAACCCTGTAGTATGAGTTCAAATTATCGAAAATCCAAAATTTGGCAGTGTGACTTGGCCTCTAGAGTGAAAAAAAAAATTTCAATGCATTTTTGGACCACCCTAATGTGGATGCTACAGTAAATGAGTGAGGTGGTTCGTGTCCGTGATATGTTTCTAGAATATTCTTCTAGAAACTTAGCACGGACACGAACCACTACAGATATTGAATCTTCAAAATAAGAGTCAAAAATATAAGTTATTAGTATGATTTTATTTCATGGGCACTCCTCTTCAATCCCTGAAAGACTTGGCCCGTTTTGATCAAACCCTGCAGTATGAGTTCAATTTTTCGAAAATCCAAAATTTGGCGGGGTGAATTGCACTCTAGAGCGAAAAAAACTTTTGAAACGTATTTTTGGACCAGCCTAATGTGGACGCTACAGTAGATGAGTGAGACAGTTTTTTATAATACATTCCTACCTCACCGAAATCGATGAGATTCTATAGCTATAGTGCTTCGTGTCCGTGCTAAGTTTCTAGAATATTCTAGAAAGTTAGCACGAACACGAACCACTGCAGATATAGAATCTTCGATGATGTAGTTGTTCGTGTAGTGGTTCGTGTCCATGCTAAGTTTCTAGAATATTCTAGAAACTTAGTGCGCACAAGAATCACTACAGATATAGAATCTTTTCACTTTTAATACAATTGTAAAATTGGAATAAGTAGCACATCCTTTAGACATTGTAGTGCAAATAATTTTTGTCGGTGGCTTCTAATGAGATGAGGAAAAAGTTCAACTCGGTCATTATTTCCGGTCCGGAGACTTCATCGTTTCATCACTACCGGTTTTGACAACTATAACTGTATCAACAAAGGAATTCTAAACAGCATGGATTCCACTACCAGGATATGATATAATGGCTCTAGAGATACTATTTTATTATCTAGAGTGTCGATCAGTACTGGATCGTCGACCAATCACGATTGGCGTGCGATGATGATTACTTTTGTATGAAATCATTCAACGCTACCTTAAATTGTACTTGTGTGACACAGTGCATGACAGTCAATGACCAATGAATCTAGAACAATGGGTTCACATAATTCGCCCAAAGCAGGAACCACGAAATTTCTATTATCGAAAAAATCCCATATTGTATTCTCATTTCTACTAAACAGAGCACGATTGTATTTTTTTGGCATTTTTTATTTCAATCAGGAAATATTTTTAGAATGAATTACATATATCCAATAATTCATATTCCAATAATTTATGTTTGCTCTGTTCGGTTATGCAAAATTATAAATTAATATTTGAAAAAATAAATTTTTTGCAACTTATCTTTCTCATCTAGAAGATTGAAGATGTATAAACAATTACAAAATCCGATTATTCTGCATAAAGAATCATCCTCCTTCTCCAACAGTTACAAACCATTTTTACAGTTTTTTTTGACAAATGTGAGATTTAAAAACATTATTTTTTATAACAATTTGTTATTGCAAATGTAAACATTTTAGAGTATATTTAAAGATTTGTTTTCCTTGAAGAACAACTACCCACCAGATTTTATGTAGATTTTATGCATCAGAAACAATTCGCATTAAAAAACTGCAAAAAAATCATAATTAGTGCCAGAAACTCGTAGAACCAAAATTTTTCACTTATGGGGGGTTTGAGACCCTATAAAACAGACTTATGGGAGAGATATTGAAAAAATTAGTTTTGATTCGTATTCTATAGCTATAAGAAAAAGCTATAAGAAAAAAAAGTTCAACGTAATGGATTACATTTTTTTAAACATGGAATATAATCATTAATGAATAATAATAATTATTGATTATATATTCAACTAAGATTTTATTACTCAAAAAAATAAAGTAGTACCTGAAATTTAAGAAAAAAAGTTTAACGTAATCGATTAGTTTCTTTTTCTTATGAGTGAAAAATCGTAATTATATAATAAAAATAATTAATAATTAGATATTTAATTAGTATTCTAAATTTCGAAATTAAAAAAAATCGAAAATTACCTGAAATTTAGAAGCGAAAAGCTTAACGTAGTGGATTGTTTTTTTTTCTTATAAATGAATAATAATAATTAATTAATGATAATAATAAATACTAAGATATTTAATTAGGATTAAAAATTATAAATACTTAGATATTTAATTGGGATTTCATTGATTACAATTGGCACAAATTCCAAATATACCATTTTGCATGAACGAAATTCTTTACAAAAAATGTACGAATATAATACAAAAAATGAAAGGAGAAAAATATTTTATGCATCATTTACACGTAATCTTTGCTGAATTTTTATAAATTTGTATGAATTTCTTCCCCTTCCATTTCATGGTCCACTTTTTCCACTTTTTCTATAATAATGAAAATTTTTTTTCAAAATAAAAAACAAAAGTTATGCACTTTTTTATGTGTCAAATCAGGAATTTGTTGGGACCCATAATCCTTTTGATAAGGATTTTCTCGGAGATGGCTGCTTTTTTTGGCGATATTTTTACATATCAATAGAAACAAATAATCGCTCGAAACCATTTTTTAGTTTAAACGAAAAATCGAAATTAGCGAAAGCTATGCAGATTGATTGATTTATTATTATTATTATTTATTCAGTTATTTCAGTGTCAAGCGCGGTATATACATCAGGTCCTATACATTAGGCTACATGAAAGGTATTTCGGTCTTCATTTCTGAACACACTGAGGAAAATATTTCTTTGAATTAAACAAATTTTGTTTGAATCAAACAAATTATTTCTTTGATGTAGGGTCAAGCAAATGTTTGTTTTATTCGAAGACATTTTTTATTGTCCTTATTTATTCGGTTTAAACAATTTATTAGTTAGTGAAAACAAATCTCTTGTTTGAATTGAGTAAAATTTTTGTTTGCATTGATTATATATTTTTTTATTACCTATAGATTTTGTTCAAGTGAAGTACATCTTTTTCGTTTTACATTCAACCTCAAAATTGAGCATTCTTTATGAAAATATTGCATAAGCTCGATCATATGTTTTTTGTTAATCATTATTATCGTTATATATGTAAAAGTAGGAACACTAATTCAATCCGAATGAATCGAACATATATATGAGTGTACCTGCTTTTAAGTATACAGCGATAATTTCAATTGATAAAAAACATGATCGATTTCATAAATCATATTTATCATATTAATTCAAATTTTAGGTTAATACCGCAGGGAAATTTAAATTAATATTAATAATAATTATTAAAACAAAAAGGGTCAAATGGAACATTTATATTTGATATAATTCATATAGAGGTTTTGAGAAATATTTCAAATATCTATTTTATTGCAGACGAATATATGAACAAAATAAAAGAGATTATTTAAAAAATGATTCTTCATTGTTTATTTATTATATCTAAATAACTATAAAGACAAAGGGAAATTTCAGAAAAAGCTGCAACTATATAGCATTACTATAGGAGAAGAGAGTTATACACAATATTTATTTGTTTAAACAATTATATTCGTTTTAATTAAGTCACTTTAAGTAAAAATGTAATACAAATTTGTATATTTTGATAAAAACCTAAATTGCTGGCATTATTCTGAGAGAATATTATTATAAACAATAATAAATTGTGAGAAAATTATTTCCATATAATTTAATTGATTATTGCCTCGCCCTAATTGAGAAGTTGAAAATAAGTTGAAAAATTCAGAAAAACCGCGACTTTTTAAATATATTCCAAGAGAAAATTGCTGAAAACAATAATAAATTGTTTGAAAAATTTTATGTAAACTTCTAGTTATTATTATAAAGTAGTATTTCATGTATTGGAAACAATTTTTATTTCTAAAAATCGCAAAAAAAATTATAATTAGCACCATAAACTCGCGAAACCCAATTTTTCACTTATGGGGGTTTTCTGAGACCCTATAAAACAGACTCATGAAGGTCATATTCAAAAAATATGTTTTTATTCGTACACTATTTCAAATTATGAAAGGAACTATTGAGTTTCACCTCGATACATCTAATATTGACGATTATGAATGAAATGTACTAAAACGTCTTCTTTTCTTATGGGAAATACGTGTTCAATTTCATGGGGCTTGTGGAACCTTTAGATATAATTTTCTTTAAAAACGCTTTTTTGGGGAGTTGATCCGAAGAAATTTGGGGCCGACATGCATGAAAATTCAAAAAAAAAATTTCAATGCATCCTGAAACCACTTTAGTCCACAATGAGCGTCTTCCTGCACTGTTAGAAATGTTTACAATTTTAGTATACACGGGCATATTAAATTTCCTATATATCTACTAAATTCATTAAACTTTGTAATTTTAGTATACTTACGTATACTAAATTTCTTTTATGAACTTATATGTATACTAAATTTATTAAATGTACAGTAAGTTTCTTTCACGTATATGAATTTCATAGTTTCTGTATACTAAAATTCATAAACTTGTTTACTATATTTAAAATTATTAAAAATTCATCGGAATTTTTTTTAATCCCTAAAATCTTTCAAATTATTTGGAATCCCTTCAAATTATTGAAATCAATTGAAAAATCCTTGGATTTTTTTTTAATATTCTAAAATCGTTAAAATTATTTGAAATCTTTTTAAATTATTGAAATCAATTGGAAATTCCTATGATTTTTTTTAAATATCCTAAAACCATTAAAATTATTTGAAATCTTGTTAAATTATTGAAATCAATTGAAAATTCCTAGGATTTTTTTTTTAATATCCTAAAATCATTTAAAATTCTTTGCAATTTTTTTTAATATCCGAAAATCATTAAAATTATTTGAAATCTTTTTAAATTATTGAAATCAAATTAAAATTCCTTGATATCTTTTAAAATATCATAAACTTTTTTTAAATCTGTGGAAATACCGTGAAATATTTTAAAATCTTTTAAATTCTACGAAATCCCTCCATTGTTGTGAATAAATTTTCGAAATCCCTTCAAATTATTGAAATCAATTGAAAATTCCTTGGATTTTTTTTTTCAATTCCTGATATCTTTCATATTATTTGGAATCCCTTAAAATGATAGAAATGAATTGAAAATTCTTTTGAATTGTTTTCAATATCATAAACTTTTTTTAAATCTGGGAAATACCGTGAAATATTTCAAAAATTTCGAAATCCTACAAAATCCCTCAATTCTTGTGAATACATTTTTGAAATCCCTTCAAATTATTGAAATTAATTGAAAATACCTAGGATTTTTTTAGTCCCTAAATTCTTTCAAATTATTTGAAATCCTTTCACATTATTGAAATCAATTGAAGATTCCTTAGATTTTTTTTAAATATCTTAAAATCTTTCAAATTATTTGGAATCCCTTACAATTTTTGAAATCAATTGAAAATTCTTTGAAATCTTTTAAAATATCATAAAATTTGTTTAAATCTGGGAAATACTGTAAAATATTTCAAAAATTTTGAAATCCTACGAAATCTCTCAATTCTTGTGAATAAATTTTTGAAATCCCTTCAAATTATTGAAATCAATTGAAAATTCCTTGGATTTTTTTGTAATATCTTAAAATCGTTAAAATTATTTGACATCCTTTCAAATTATTGAAATCAATTAAAAACTCCTATGATTTTTTTTTAATATTCTAAAATCATTAAAATTATTTGAAATCTTTTTAAATTATTGAAATCAACTGAAAATTCCTAGGATTTTTTTTAAATATCCTAAAATCATTAAAATTGTTTGAAATGCTTTCAGAAAACAATTCAAAATTCCTAGTATTTTGTTTAATATCCTAAAAACATTAAAATTATTTGAAATCCTTTGAAATTATCCAAAATCAATTGCAAATTCCTTGGATTTTTTTTAATATCCTAAATTAATTAAAATGATTTGAAATACTTTAAGAAATCAATTGAAAATTCTTAGGAATTTTTTTTTTATCCTAAAATCATTAAAATTATTTGTAATCTTTTGATATTATTAAAATCAATTGAAAATTACTTGAAATCTTTTAAAATATCATAAACTTTTTTTGAATCTGTGGAAATACCGTGAAATATTTCAAAATCTTAAAATCCTAAGAAATTCCTCAATTTAAGTAAATAATTATTTGAAATCCTATCAAATTATTGAAATCAATTGAAAATTCTTAGGAATTTCTTTTAATATCCTAAAATCATTCAAAATTCTTTGGAATCCTTTCAAATTATTGAAATCAATTGAAAATTCCTTGAAACTTTCTTTAATATCCTAAAATCATTAAAATTATTTGAAATCTTTTCAAATTATTGAAATCAATTGAAAATTCCTAGGATTTTTTTTAAATATCCTAAAATCATTAAAATTATTTGGAATCCCTTCACATTATTGAAATCAATTGAAAATTCCTAGGATGTTTTTTTAAATATCCTAAAACCATAAAAATTTTTGGAAATCCTTGCAGAAATCAATTGAAAATTCCTAGGAATTTTTTTTAATATCCTAAAGTCATTAAAATTCTTTGAAATCCTTTCAAATAATTGAAAATTCCTTGGAATCTTTTAAAATAGCATAAACTTTTTTTTTAATCTGGAAATACCGTGAAATATTTCAAAATCTTGAAATCAATTGAAAATTCCTTGGCATTTTTTTAATACCTTAAAATCATTAAAATTCTTTAAAATCCCTTCAAATAATTGAAAATTCCATGGAGTCTTTTAAAATATCCTAAAATATTTCAAATCCTTTGAAAGCTTTTGAAATCACTTACAATTTTTTAAAGCTCTTGAAAATTCATTTTAATTTTTAAAAATCTTTACAAGTCTTCGAAACCCCTTCAAATTATTGAAATGAATTGAAAATTCCTTGGATTTTTTTTTAAATATCCTAAAATCTTTAAAATTATTTGACATCCTTTGAAACTATTGAAATTAATTGAAAATTCTTTGGATCTTTTTTCAACAGCCTAAAATTATTAAAAATTCATCGGAATTTTTTTTAATCCCTAAAATCTTTCAAATTATTTGGAATCCCTTCAAATTATGGAAATCAATTGAAAAATCCTTGGATTTTTTTTTAATATTCTAAAGTCATTAAAATTATTTGAAATCTTTTTAAATTATTGAAATCAATTGAAAAATCCTACGATTTTTTTTAAATATCCTAAAATCATTAAAATTGTTTGAAATCTTTTCAGAAATCAATAGAAAATTCTTAGGAATTTTTTTTAATATCCTAAAATCATTAAAATTCTTTCAAATCATTGAAACCAATTGAAAATTCGTTGGAATATTTTAAAATAGCATAAAATATGTCAAATCCTTTGAAAGCTTTTGAAATCCCTTGCAATTTTTTAAAGCCCTTGAAAATTCCTTTTCATTTTTTAAAATCTTTCAAATTCTTCGAAATCCCCTTCAAATTATTGAAATAAATTGAAAATTCCTTGGAATTTCGTTAATATCCTAAAATCAATAAAATTATTTTAAATCCTTTCAAATAATTAAAATTAATTAAAAATTCCTAGGAATTTTTTTTATCCTATAATTATTAAAATTATTTGAAATACTTTCAAATTATTGAAATCAATTAAAAATTTCCTAGGATTTTTGTTAAATATCCTAAAATCATTAAAATTATTTAGAATCCCTTCAAATTATTGAAATCAATTGAAAAATCCTTGTTTTTTTTTTTAAATTCAAAGGTCATTAAAATTATTTGAAATCTTTTTAAATTATTGAAATCAATTGAAAAATCCTAGGATTTTTTTTTAAATATCCTAAAATCATTAAAATTGTTTGAAATCTTTTCAGAAATCAATAGAAAATTCTTATGAATTTTTTTTAATATCCTAAAATCATTAAAATTCTTTCAAATCATTGAAACTAATTGAAAATTCCTTGGAATATTTTAAAATAGCATAAAATATGTCAAATCCTTTGAAAACTTTTGAAATCCCTTGCAATTTTTTAAAGCCCTTGAAAATTCCTTTTTATTTTTTCAAATCTTTCAAATTCTTGGAAATCCCCTTCAAATTATTGATATAAATTGAAAATTCCTTGGAATTTCGTTAATATCCTAAAATCAATAAAATTATTTTAAATCCTTTCAAATTATTAAAATTAATTAAAAATTCCTAGGATTTTGTTTAATATCCTAAAAACATTAAAATTATTTGAAATACTTTCAAATTATTGAAATCAATTGAAAATTCCTAGGATTTTTTTGTAATATCTTAAAATCGTTAAAATTATTTGACATAGTTTCAAATTATTGAAATGAATTGAAAATTCCTTGGATCTTTTTTCAACAGCCTAAAATTATTAAAAATTCATCGGAAATTTTTTTAATCTCTAAAATCTTTCAAATTATTTGGAATCCCTTCAAATTATTGAAATCAATTAAAAATTCCTAGGAATTTTTTTTAATATCCTAAATTCATTAAAATTATTTG
Organism: Andricus grossulariae; assembly: GCA_011634705.1. Taxonomy (NCBI): domain Eukaryota; kingdom Metazoa; phylum Arthropoda; class Insecta; order Hymenoptera; family Cynipidae; genus Andricus; species Andricus grossulariae. Next base: position 4,452,465 of record JAABKJ010017545.1, read on the forward strand.
AAATCCTTTCAAATTATTCAAATCAATTGAAAATTCCTAGGATTTTTTTTAAATATCCTAAGATCATTAAAATTGTTTGAAATCCTTTCAGAAATCAATTGAAAATTCTTAGGAATTTTTTTTAATATCCTAAAATCATTAAAATTCTTTCAAGTCATTGAAATCAATTAAAAATTCTTTGGGTATTTTTTCAATAACCTAAAATCATTAAAAATTCTTTGGAATTTTTTTTAATATCCTAAAATCATTAAAGTTCGTTGAAATCCCTTCAAATTATTGCAATCAATTGGAAATTCCTTGAAATATTTTAAAATATCATAAACTTTTTTTGAATCTGTGGAAATACCGTAAAATATTTCAAAATCTTGAAATGAATTTAAAGTTCCTGGGCATTGTTTTAATACCTTAAAATCATTAAAATTCTTTGAAATCCCTTCAAATTATTGAAATTAATTGAAAATTCCTAGTAATTTTTTTTAATCCCGGAAATTTTTCAAATTATTTGGAATCCCTTCAAATTATTGAAATCAATTGAAAATTCCTTGGATTTTTTTAATATTCTAAAGTCATTAAAATTATTTGAAATCTTTTTAAATTATTGAAATCAATTGAAAAATCCTAGGATTTTTTTTTAATATCCTAAAATCATTAAAATTGTTTGAAATCTTTTCAGAAATCAATAGAAAATTCTTTGGAATTTTTTTTAATATCCTAAAATCATGAAAATCATTAAAATATCATAAACTTTTTTTAAATCTGTGGAAATACCGGGAAATTTTGCAAAATCTTTGAAATCCTTCAAAATCCCTCAATTCTTGTGAATAAATTTTCGAAATACCTTCAAATTTTTGAAATAAATCGAAAATTCCTTGAAATTTTCTTTAATATCCTAAAATCATTACAAATGTTTGAAATCGTTTCACTTTATTGAAATCAATTGAAAATATCTAGGAATTATTTTTTAATATCTTAAAATCATTCAAATTATTTGACATCCTTTCTAATTATTGATATCAATTGAAAATTCCTTGAAATTTTTTAAAATATCATAAACTTTTTTTGAATCTCTGGAAATACCGTGAAATATTTCAAAATCTTGAAATCCTAAGAAATTCCTGAATTTGAGTAAATAATTATTTTAAAAATGCCTTGAAATTTATTTTAGTATCCTAAAATTAATAAAATTGTTTGATATCCTTTCAAATTATTGAAATCAATTCAAAACTCCTATGATTTTTTTAATATTCTAAAATCATTCAAATTGTTTGAAATCCTTTCAGAAATTAATTGAAAATTCTTAGGAATGTTTTTTAATATCCTAAAATCATTAAAATTCTTTGAAATCCTACGAAATCTCTCAATTCTTGTGAATAAATGTTTGAAATCCCTTCAAATTATTGAAATCTGTTGAAAATTCCTTGGAATATTTTAAAATAGCCTAAAATATTTCAAATTCTGTGAAAGCTTTTGAAATCCCTTGCAATTTTTCAAAGCTCTTGAAAATTCCTTTTCATTTTTAAAAATCTTTAAAAGTCTTCGAAATCCCTTCAAATTATTGAAATAAATTGAAAATTCCTTGAAACTTTCTTTAATGTCCTAAAATCTTTAAAATTATTTGACATCCTTTCAAATTATTGAAATTAATTGAAAATTCCTTGGATCTTTTTGCAACAGCCTAAAATTATTAAAAATTCATCGGAATTTTTTTTAATCCCTAAAATCTTTCAAATTATTTGGAATTCCTTGAAATTATTGAAATCAATTGAAAAATCCTAGGATTTTTTTTTAATATTCTAAAATCATTAAAATTATTTGAAATCTTTTTAAATTATTGAAATCAATTGAAAAATCCTAGGATTTTTTTTAAATATCCTAAAATCATTAAAATTATTTGACATCCTTTCTAATTATTGATATCAATTGAAAATTCCTTGAAATCTTTTAAAATATCATAAACTTTTTTTGAATCTGTGGAAATACCGTGAAATATTTCAAAATCTTGAAATCCTAAGAAATTTCTGAATTTGAGTAAATAATTATTTTAAATCCTTTCAAATTATTGAAATCAATGAAAAATTCCTCGTAATCTTTTTTAATCCCTAAAATCTTTCGAATTATTTGGAATCCCTTCAAATTATTGCAATCAATTGAAAATTCCTTGAAATATTTTAAAATATCATAAACTTTTTTTGAATCTGTGGAAATACCGTAAAATATTTCAAAATCTT
>JAABKJ010017545.1:4454792-4560032 GCA_011634705.1 Andricus grossulariae
TAATCCCGGAAATTTTTCAAATTATTTGGAATCCCTTCAAATTATTGAAATCAATTGAAAATTCCTTGGATTTTTTTTTTAATATTCTAAAGTCATTAAAATTATTTGAAATCCTTTTAAATTATTGAAATCAATTGAAAATTCCTAGGATTTTTTTTAAATATCCTAAAATCATTAAAATTGTTTGAAATCTTTTCAGAAATCAATAGAAAATTCCTAGGAATTTTTTTTAATATCCTAAAATCATTCAAATTATTTGAAATCCTTTCAAATTACTGAAATCAATGGAAAATTCCTTAGAATTTTTTTAATATCCTCAAATTATTAAAATTATTTGAAATACTTTCAAATTATTGAAATCAATTAAAAATTCGTTGGATCTTTTTTCAATACCCTAAAATCATTCAAAATTCTTTGGAATCTTTTCAAATTATTGAAACCAATTAAAAATTCTTTGAAATTTATTTTAATATCCTAATATTAACAAAATTATTGGACATCCTTTTAAATTATTAAAATCAATTGAAAAATCCTTGGATTTTTTTTTAATATTCTAAAGTCATTAAAATTCTTTGAAATCCTTTCAAATCATTGAAATCAATTGAAAATTCCTTGGATCTTTTTTCAATAACTTAAAATCATTCAAACTTGGAATTTTTTTAATATCCTAAAATCATTAAAATAATTTTAAATCTTTTTAAATTATTGAAATAAATTGAAAATTCCTCGAAATTTTTTTTAATATCCTACAATCATTAATAATTCAGGGTGAATTCCAACAAATAATTTAAAATCTCTTCAAGTCTTTCAACAAATCCTACTTAACTAATAATTTACAACCAAAAATATATTCAAATGAATTGGAAATAATTTAAAAAATATAAAAAATTCCACATCCCCGCTATTCACTAGAAGCATGATCTTATAATTAAATTGTGATCGTTTGATGATAATATCAAATAAAAAAAAATAAAAAGGATACGGAAGAAGCTTCTTGCATTTGACGGAATAAAGAATCCAGTTCTGGGTGACTGCTGGAATTTCGTAGAGATCCTTGGCGGCAGAGATATCATTTTCTAGCGCCTCGTAACCTGCTATTAGGTGTGTTACAAAGTCACTGAAATAATTTGATCTCTCTGCTCCACCCTCTTGCAGTAAACTTAATATCTAAAACAGATGGAAATTATCGTGTTTATGGAAATTACAGAGGGTCGCGATTATTTCTGAACACTCTATTGCCTTTTTTTGTTTTGTTTGAAGAAGAAGAAAATCAGTTATTTTAGTTTGGATAAAGTCAAGAGCGGTTAGTTCTTTTCCAGCTTTTCTGAAAACAGAAGCAAATTATATCAGATTCAATGTTTGCGTGGAATAGAGATTTTACGATAATTACAAAGATATTTTTAGGCGAAAGGAGACGTTTTTTGGTTAGTTAATAAGTTAGAATTATAGCTTTTGAACAGGGCTATCATAGATTAAATGTACTTCAAAAAAAATAAATAAATAAAAATAAATAAATAGAAAAGTCCAGGACTCGGCTTTTTTTAAAAATCAAAAAAAGTGTAAATGGTGTCACGAATTTTAAAAAATAGTGTCATAAAATTTTTCAAGTATTAAAAATAAATTTCAACGTTTATTTCAAATGTTAACCTTTGGTCTTCAAATGATGATCTATTATTATTAATTAATAGATCATAATAAATCGTTTTCAGTTAAAACTTCAAGTATTAAAACTACACTTCAATGTTTGTTTATAAAAATATTAACCTTTAGTCTATAAATTATTTATTATTTAATTATTTAATAGAACCCAAGACGAAAATACAACTATTTTTTATTGAAAGTTCATTATTTTCGATTGAAAAAGCCTACTATTAAATTTTTGGTAAAAAATTCATTTTTAGTGGTTCAAAAATTAATTATTTGGGATAATATTTAATTATTTTCTTGAAAAACTGTTAGAAAATTTTTTTCTTTAAAAATTTTAAGGATAGTTAAATTTTGAGTTGAAAGCAATAATTTTCAAGAACAAAAATTTATACAAAATAGTTAAATTTTAAACCAAATAGATGAATTTTCAACCAAGAAGATTAATTTTATATCAAAAAAGATTAAGTTTCAATAAAATACATGAATTTTCAAGTAACTAGTTGATTTTTTTACTAAAAAAAGGCAAATTTTCAATAAAATATGGATCAGCTGAAAAAATTAATTTTCAAACTAAAAATCAATTATCAACAAAATAATTAAATTTTCAACCAAAGAAATTATATTTCAATTTCATACTTTTTCGTTGAAAATTAAACCACTTGGTTGAAAGTTAAACTACTTTGTTAAAAATTCATATTATTGGTTTTGATTTAAACTATTTTGTTGAAAATTAGTTGTTTCTTTTTGCTTTTTTTTTTTTTGAAATTAAGATTTTTACTGAAAATTTAAAGATTGTATTTTCGGATTAAAATTGATATTTTTTAGTTGAAAATTCAACCATTTGATTGAAAGTTTAACCACTTTGTCAAAAATTCATTTCATTAATTTAGATTCAAACTATTTTGTTGAAATTATTTTTTTTTAAATTAATTTCTTTAACTAAAGTTTAACAATTCCATTTTTAGTTAAAAATTGATCGTTTTCAGTTAAAACTTCAAGTATTAAAACTGAATTTCAATTTTTGTTAAAAAAAATGTCTATAAATTATTATCTATTATTTTATTATTTAATAGAACTCAATATGAAAATACAACTATTTTTGATTGAAAGTTCATTATTTTCGATTGAAAAAGCCTTACTATTAAAATTTTTGGTAAAGAATTCATTTTTTGTGGTTCAAAATTTAATTATTTGGGTTAAAATTTAATTATTTTCTTGGAAAATATTTTCTTTGTTTGAAAATTAATTTTGCTAACTAAAAATACCATCAATTTTAAAATATTATATTTTTCATTATAAATTAATATTTTTTAGTTGAAAATTAAACTACTTGGTTGAAACTTAAACTAATTGGTTAAAAATTCGTTTTTCTTTTTATTGAAATTCCATTTTCGGTTTAAAATTGATCTTTTTTAGTTGAAAATTCAACTATTTGGTTGAAAGTTAAACAACTTTGTCGAAAATTCCTTTTATTCATTAGAATTTCAAATATTTGGTCGAAAATTCTACAAGCAACAGAGACACCAGAGAAACACAAAGCTCATTTACAGGATGAAGACAGCTTCTGACGGAAATAAGGACACAGAATGCTAGGATCGAAATGTTTTGAAAAGCGATCTATACATTCTGTTATAAAACCTGTGAAATATTAACCAAATTATGTTATTTTGCTAGGTGACAATCTATACAGTTGAAAAACATCTGCAGCCTAACGATTTGACTCAGAATCTATCTTTAATACTGTGCCATCGAGGCAATAAACATGTTAAAAGAAGTGAGACGACGCCACCACCAAAGGCTGACTGAAAAAATTTGGATCCTGCTACAATACCTGATGAGCTTCAACTAACGCAGCCTGAAGAGTGTCTTTTGTCGAGAATCATACCATTTGTGAAGATCGTGAAATTTAATGGACTATTTGGAAAATATGGTTTTCGTGGTCAAGTGGTACACATTGCTCAACATATTTTCAATGTAAGGGAAAAGCTACCGAACATGATGCCAAGATCAGCTGACTCTACAGGAATAGTAGTTAATTCCGAACATCTGGAAAATCTGAATGTCACACGAGCATTCTCTGTATCGCGTATGTACTAGAAAGGCTTAAATTGTTCCCTCGAAAATTCACGGAAAGGTTATGCACGTTAAGAAAAGTTTGTACCTAAGCTGTCCGTTTTGCGACTTTACATATCACGCCGTCAAGGTAGTCCTTGGAATGAGTTATATTAAGCGTTTTTACAACATGCTCATTCTGGTTACAGCTAATATAGTCGAAAATGGGCGAGATACTCTTTATGAAATGTTTAGGAAACTTGAAGAAGTGGGCAACGGAGCTTTTCTGTACAAAGTAGTAGAGCACGTTGCTAAAACACATTATCTCAACTTTAATATCAGGGGTAAGGAAAATGGATTAAACTTTATCCATCTCGATTACTCATCCCTAAAGGCACAGATGATGAAGACACATGAGGAAAACTTTCATCAAAAGCTTCTCGTCAAGAAAAGACACGTCATCTTTCACACAATTATGAAGAATCAGTCGATGTCGCTTGAGCCAACGTTTGCTTTCCTCAAATCACCCAAATTGAAGTCGGGCACAGGCAGTTTCATTTAGGCGTGTGAAGAGGGTGTCATTTGTACGCTAGCATATCGTTGCACCTAGCACCCAGAACACATACTATATGGTTTCAACTCACGCGATAACATATTCATGTTTTTCGTTATACACATTCGTTATCATTCGTTATCGAATTTCAGGAACTAGTTGACAAGAACATCACAGTCAAAGAAAATGAAAAATGAGAGGTACCTTATAAGAGAGTGGCGACAGATGTACCAAAAATAATATGTTGCGCTAGTCGATCTGATCGTCGATGCCTTCCGAGGTGACAAACTTTTACTGGCTCCTAATCTGGAAAGCATCCCCGCGTGTCAACAAAATGCCGAAAGACTCGTACAAAATGCAGAAGGCGGTCGTCCTTGGGTCGCTCCTCATCCTCAGGGTGTTAGTATAAGTACAAGTATTCTAAATATTGTTCTCTTTTCTCTTTTGAAACTAGTTTTAGTAAAACTGTTTCTGTAACGTGTTAAGGTTTGGAAAATGCAACAATAATGCGCCTGGAACAGGCGACAAAGCGAGATGTCAGCATTCTCTGGTTTATGCTTGGATTTACGCAGCGCGTCTGCACGAAGGCAAGTTTTCAACAAGATATCTTTCGGCTGCTTAAGAGGACTAAACCTGTAATCGTCGCTTATCTGCCTCAAGTAAAAAAGTTATATAGTTAAGATATAGCGGACAAACCACTGCTATTTGTCATTTGTTTCATACAGGAAAATTCCTTAAAAAAATTAAAAATATCATTGTCTCGTCCACTATATATAAACTATATATAACTTTTTCACCTGAGGAGGGTAGGCCATGCACACTTCGTTTCGATTTTTTCCTCAAAAAAAAAAATAAGACAGGTGCCATGTTCTGACACTCGCTGCTCTGGAATCGCTAGCGATAGATCTTTTCGACAAAAACTAGAAAAAAACTAAAATAAATTTGACCAAGGGCATGACGCTATCAGAAATAGGCTAGATGAGCATTAAAAGGTGATTACGAGGTAAGTATTTCTCTTATCACATTTGGAGCGATTTTCCTCGTATCAAAACTATATTAACTGTGCCGGCTTGGCAGGCACATCTAGCTTGCAATTTGCGAAACCCGTGGTTCCATCAATGTGTCTTTAATTACAATTTTTACCCGTGGAGTCAGTGCTTAAAGTAAATTTGGAAACGAGCAATGGAAAATCTTACGTCGCTTAATTTGGTGGCCGTCATGGTCCTCGTAATTTGAATTAATTTGCAGTGGCTACTCTAACAACTCCGCGTAAATCATTGCCTGAGTGAAATGGCTTCGGTCATTACTTGCGTAGAATCGTTATCAGTAATTGGAATATTGAAAATGGACGCTGATCAGTAATTTGATTGAGTTTTGTCTGATCGATGATCAGACAGTAAGTAAAATGGAGTGGTGACTCTGAGTACGCTGCGTAACTCTTATTTGGCATGATGGCTGCCTTTTATCAGAAATATTCAGGATTAGAAATGTGAGGCTTTAAAGATAAATACCGGCTACCAATGTTTTTTCGAGCTAGGTCGAATTACCCGGGAGAAAAAATTTACGTGAGATTTCATTTGCGCTCACGCGTTTAATTCCATGTATACTGGGTACTAAAATTGAAAAATGGCATCCATTTTTGAGTCGCTCTCTTAAGATTTACGAGATATTTGCAATCAAATATTATGTTTAGCCTTACAGGCGGAACTTCTACATGGATTGCTTCGATTTACCACCCGAATTTTACGTGGAATACGACGTAGAACTGTGAAGTGGAATTCCACGTGGATTTCGACGTGCATTTTTCAACCTTGGTAGTAACAACTTGAGCAATTAAATTGTGTTATTAATAATTATATGCATTTGAATTGAATGGTGTTATTTTCTACGACTTCACCTACACTCCACCATTGCCCATTATCAACTTACTGTGTCGAGTGAGCTATCGGTCAATCAATAAATTGACCTTAAATTAAACAAAAAATAACCCCACAATGCTGAACTTGAAAATTGAAAATTAGGCACCTTAACGAATAAGCTTTCGACAGTTTTTGTAAAAAAATACATTTTCCTCAGTAATAGAAGTTAGGTTAAATACATACATTATATTGCTTTATTGCCAAATTTTGGAGATCTGAGCTAACTAACATAAATTCGGCCTGTGTAAGTGACGAATGTAGTAACGCCAAGGCCAACGACAAATACTTGAACTTCGCAGCAAAACTTTGGCAGTGTCAATTTGATTGTAACAGGAGGTCTTGGGGTCCTGAGCTGCAAAAATGGATTCAATTGAATGCCATTAATTCTACGTACACACTTGCAAAAAGAAGAATTACGAGTGAAAAATAAATCTCATTAAAGCATCGTCAAACTTAAAAATGTAGAAATAATTTTGTTAAATTGAAATGCATTAGAGGAAAAAGTTTACAAATCTTACAATTTTCCTGATGACTAAGCTACGAATTATAACCGCTATTCCTAGATATGTCTTTCATTGGCGATACTTATAGTTACACATATTGTAATACCATGTCTACGAAAAAGTAGTTTGTAAATATTTAAATTGAAAAATTATTAATCAAAAGAATTTAGTTTAGAATGCTTAGTACGCAGAGAAAAATGGAAGTGAGGAATAAGGTCTTTAGTGCTTGGTTATAATTTTTGAGATTTATTAATTATGAAAGAAGGATAAAAATTATCTTATGTGCTGGAGCATATGCGGTGAGAAAGTTAGAGGTATAGGATTCACAGGTGGAAGAATGAATGAGCTTAGGCCAGTCAGGTGATGGAAGAAAAGGACGTAAATTGAAATGTGCTATCTGAACCCTGCTTGTAGTCGAGGTATCTATTGCCGAACTGTAGTTTTAACAAAAATTTGAGTTTGAAATTAGGTTATTGATTCAAGTTTAATCACGGTATTTACTTCTTTTCGCAACTAAAGAGATTACAGTTTGCCGACGGTCTGTCTCCTCTAGCGCATTGTATAGAATTCAGTCCAGAATAGTAATTAGTCCTATACTGACAACAGTAAAGAATCTCATTCTTTTATAAACTTAAATGAACCTAAATATGATCTATATGCATACGTGTTCTAAGTTTTTAACATTAAATGGTAAGGATTCATTTGCTGAAACAGAAAATTTCAAGTAATGTGCAAGGCAAACTTCGGTTCGGTGCTGCTTGAGCGTTATTGATTAATTAATTTTAATAGCTTCCAGTTTAAAGGAGAATAAAAATGTGAAATAGGTTCAATGCTCTCACGATGATTCATAATCATAAATTTCAAGAAGGTTTTTCGGGTTTCAATCCTTTGGAAAACTACGAATCTTGCACGCGATTAAAGCCCGAAAAACCTCATTTAAATTTATTAAAAAAGTAAAACTTTTTTATTTTAGGATACTCGAATTTTCAAGCCTTCAAAATCTAATTTATTCCATGTTTAAAATTCTTCTTTTTCAAAAAAAAAATTATTCTCAAATATTTTAGGCTTTTATTCAATTTTTAAAATTACTGTCGCCTATTTCAACGCAAACAGTGTTCCTTATTTTACAAGTAATCACATTAGGCAGAGGACATTTTCTTATACTCAAATTATTCATCAATATATTTTTCAATCTAAATACCTTCAAAAGATCTCTGCAGAATTTAATCAGCTTTGATTCAGAAAAAAGAAACTCCATAACAGCTCAAAGCTGTGATCGTCAATTGACTTGTCAGAAAACTCAAGTTTTTTCCCACTGTGAGGCGAGCAGATTTTCATCCGTTTCCGAGAAAACTGGGTGGGGTATTGATGAAATATCGAAGCTTCAATTACCATAAAACATTTATTTTTTCATTTAATTACAAGTTGCATGTAATATTTCAATTCCACTTTGGATAATAAATAATATTATACATTATTTATACATTTTTCTGAATTATTAGTTTACAGGATTGTGATTTACATACTCTATTTTAAAATTCCGCATTATTAAGTGGTAGGGACCTACTGGAGCTTCACCGATTTCACCTGGGGTCAATGTGGTAACCCTTCCACTTTGTATGTTTATTTTCGCTCGTCTTTTAGCGCGATTATGATATGTATACATACCAGAAAGAATACTACAACTCTCCAATATAGCAAATACGTCAGCATCGAAAGTTGATAATACAATTTGTTCTTGGGTTCGCATAGGTTCATACATGTGCTTTCCTATTTTCATTTCAAGTGGTTTATCGGCAGGAAAAGTGTATCTTCGAAGTTCGAATATCCGGTGCGGATTCGTATTGGGAATAAGCCGAATATTTCTAAGTTGTTCAAGTCCACATCCATATCCATCAGAAGAAGGAAGCCTCGTGAGAGGAACCATGGGCCTGGAAAGGCGACTATTCGCTGCAGGAGGAGATCTGGATCTGTCACGAAGAGGAGTCGCAGCAGGTGGGAGAGACCTCTCAGGTGAATGATGTCTTTCGGAAGAAGAAGGTCCTTTACGAGGAACACCAGGAATCGGATCGCCATTAGGCAAACACTCGAACATTGAACTGAACGCTGCAATAAGAAAGGGAGGATTTAATTTTTGAATACGCTGGTATTTCATGACCCCCCCCCCCTGTTTAGAAATTGACTCAATTTTCCCATTTTCCATTATCGCAGTGGTCAGATACTTGTTAGAACCACCCTTCTAGTCAATTTTCAATATTTTTAGCCAGACTTTAGTTAGGCTCTGATTAGAATAAAAGAAACAACTAATTCTAGTCGCCCCAAATGCGGTAACACGAGATATCGGGGTTCACAGTGTTCGAGAGGTCGAATTTCTTAACAGGTTTTTAAGATTTTTTTTCAGATTGAAGCTTATACAGTTTTAAAGAGGTATGTGAAAAAGGATTAGAAAAAAAGATTTTACTAACTTGTCATTTAACTTGTTAAATGTAAAAAAAAAGTTTTTATATTGGTACTGCCTACTTTTTTCTGTTTATTGATATCTTCTCAAAAACATAGAGAATTAGGACGTATACTTTTTATTTTCTACGAAATTATTTCCTTTCAACTCATGGATAATAGTTTGACGCAAAATGCTGCGATTCAACAATAATTTATATTGTGATAAAAAATTATTATAAATAAATTGTTTTATTTCACATTTTTTATGATGGACAAAAAGAAAAATATTAGCAGAGAAAATATTGCCTTTGAACAATAGCTATCGTTGTTATTACTTACTGGTTTTTACGGTCGCTGATTACGAATCCGCTGTCGAAAAATTTCAAAAAAAAAATGGCGGATCCAATATGGCGGACGAGTATGTTAAATAAATTTTTGATTTTTTTTCAAATTGGTATAAGGGGGTTTTTGAGATCGATGATTACGAATGTGATGTCGAAATTTGAGAAAACATTGCGGATTCAATATGGCGGACGCTGGATTCGTAATCAGGGAACTCAAAAACCCCCTTATACCAATTTTGAAAAGAATCAAAAGCTGATTTAGCATATTCCTTTGCCATATTGGATCCGCCATTTTGTTTTTCAAGTTTTTGACACCGGATTCGTAATCAGCGATCTTAAATACCATCTTATGCAAAGTTTAAAAAAAATAAAAAAATTATTAAGCATACTCGTCCACCATATTGGATCCGACATTTTGTTTTCGGAATTTTTGACATGAGATTCGTAATCAGCGACCCCAAAAACCGGAGAGTAACAGAATTTGGCCCCTTTTATGAACATTTTATACTTTTGGTAAGCTTTTCACGATTATGGCCCACTGTGCGTCAGTGACAGTTGGTTTGTGTGCGTCTAGATGTGCACTGAATACAGAAATTGTATTATTAGAACCATATTTTGTATTATAAAATTTTTGCACTGAAAAAAGCTTGTTTTTCTGAGTAATTTTTCTTACCTGAACCTCTCTGAAAGTCGTCAATTTTCAGTCACTAAATTAATTATCATTTTTTCAGCCGCGACTATGAAGTTTTCTTTTAACTTTAATTTGAGCACTATAAACCTGTGAAGTGTTTCCTTATAAAATTCATTTTCGAGTAAAATATGCATTTTTAAGTAATTTCCATTTTTCCAGAACATGTGCTTGGATAATTAATTAATTGAAAAATATGAAGTTGCAAATAACAAAATAGTTTCCTGAAATCTATTGTATGGACTAAAAAGGATAACTGTGAGTTTTTCCAGATTTTCATAATAAAAATAACATTGAAGAAAACATCATGGACTTAAAAGTCCCACGTTGCCCATCACGTCAGTGAAATTCATCTTGCCGATAAAGGGTTAAGAGAAGACAGTTTGGGTTTAACGGAATCGATTAAGAAATGTAAGGCAGCCAAATTAGCCAAAGTCCAATATGCTAACGCAGACAAAGCTTTTCTTTATTCAAAATTGATTTGTTATCAATATTCGGTTTTAGGATGTTAATAAACATTTGGCAAGTAAATTGTCATGTTGTGAAACAATTTATAACGCCAAACTTTTATAACTCAACAGTCGAACTAATTTTGATTTGCGAAAAGCATGAAAATATTTTTTAAATTGCAGTTATGGATGACTAGATAAATAAATGAATAAATAAATATATATATATATACACATATTATTGTAATGATATATTTACCAATAGAATTAAGGATAATTGCCAAGGAGAAGACAAGAGTATACACGATCCACATGTTTTTCAAGTAGAGGAGAACCTGGTTAATGCAATAATGAAGAATTCGAACAAGGCAACCAAAAAAGTTCTGTTGCTTCATTATAGATAACAGAAGATATCAAATAGTCGTTATCTCACATATAATAGCCGCAAGCTTATCACTCTGATATATTTACATTTCATTAGAGTGAGTTTCAGCAAAGCCAAATAGCCAGAACACACCATCTTTAGCGAAATAAGTTATAACTGTTCAGCTTTTTGCGGGCATATTGGGTTCGCTAGTAGGAATTTTTAAATATTGACTCTAGATTCCTAATCTGTGGTCACAAAAATCGCAACGTAACCATTTTTGGCAAAACCCGTCAACATTTTTTAATTTTCGCTGCCATACTGGGATCGCCAATTTGAATTTAGAAATTTTGAATTCAGATTCATAATCAGCGACCCCAAAAACTTTAGAATTATTTTCTTGTAAATATGAGAATTTTTTAAAATTTTGCCGAAATGCGGAAAAATTTCAGCCTTAACCACGTCTCACAACTGTGAGATGGGTGGCCAGTCTGCGAAGACTTCAATACGATGATCCGGAAAAAGTCTAGTGTACCCTGAGGACACGATGCGACCTAAGAACGTCCGCCTTCTGCATTTTCCCCGCAAGTGTCTCTGCAGCTATCATCGGGAATGTCTTGGCTCAAAATGTGGCGACGGTATGCTAGAGTGGAAATGACACGGTCTTGACATGCCAAAATGAAGCCCTCTGTGCCCGACTTCAATCCGGGTGATTTAAAAAAGTAAATGTTAGCTCATACGAGATCGACAGATCCTCCACATTTCTGAGGAAGATGCCGTGCATCTTCTTGTCGAGGAGCTGTTCGCGGAAGTTTTTCGGATAGAGGGTCCCTGTACCAAGGGTTTCTACTGAATATGGTTACAATAATAATTAATAAGCAGTCGCATAAGCAGTCCAGGATTGTTCGGCGAATTGAGCCTGTGTGGCGTGAGATGTTCGAACAACGTGGCTCGCAGAAAGATGTAGCAGGCTGTCGAGAGAACCTGCTAATTGACAGGTGTGTCTCTAAGGACGCTGTATCCCATCAACGCGTCCTGTCCATGGCCTGGATTTACTACCGGAAAGCTTTCGATCCAACCTCTTACAGACGTATCATCTGTCTGTTGGGAAGCTTGAAGGTGCATCCACACATATTGAGATGCATAGAGAGATTGACGCCTCTTTCGAAAACTAGATTTACTATCTCATCTGGAAATTATCGTGTGACAACGAACAACGTCACCTTCCAGAGGGGTGTATTTCAGGGTGATACCATGAGCCCTTTGCTTTTTTGCATCACACTTCTGCCTCTATCTCTCGCACTATGAAATTCTTCTGGATAGCTCTGTGGCGACACTAACCAGCGCCAGCATACAGTCGCTCATGTGTTATATATAGATGACCTGATGATCTATGCCTCTGGTAAAATCAAACTTCAAACTGGCATAAATAACGTCAAGAAGTACACAGGAGAGATTGGAATGGACTTTGGATTGGATAAATGTACCAAAATTCATCTGAAGATAGGAAAGACTGTCGGCGTTCCCAAGGACCCTGAGCTGGTGGATATAAGTGTTATTAGACATCTTAACACTGGAGAGACCTATACATACCTGGGCGTGCCTCAAAGCCGCGTTCATTTGCGTTTCCAGTTAGAATTTTGTACATTTCATGTACTTTCATCACACAGGTTCGCATTTCCAGTTAGAATTTTGTGCAGGTCATGTATTTTCATCACACAGGTTTGCATTTTCGGTTAGAATCTTGTACGTCTCATGTATTCTCGTCTCGCAGGTTCGCATTTCCAGTTAGAATTTTGTACAAGTAATTTATTTTCATCACACTGTTTCGCATTTCCAGTTCCAACTTTGTACATTTCATGCATTTTTATCACACAGGTTTGCATTTCCAGTTTGAATTTTGTACATTTCATGTATTTTCATCACACAGTTTCGCATTTCCAGTTACAATTTTGTACAAGTCATTGACTTTTATCCCACATTTTCGGATTTTGTGTTACAATTTTGTACACTTCATGTATTTTCATCACACAGGTTCGCATTTCCAGTTAGAATTTTGTACAAGTCATTAATTTTTATCACACAGTTTCGCAATTTAGTGTTCGAATTTTGTACACGTCATGTATTTTGATCACACAGGTTCGAATTTACTATTAGAATTTTGAACATGTCATGCATTTTTATCACACAGGTTTGCATTTCTAGACAGAATTTGGTACAAGTCATGTATTTAGATCACAGGGGTTAGCATTTCCAGTTTGAATTTTGTAAAGGTCATGTATTTTCGTCACACAGTTTCGCATTTTGAGTTAGAATTTTGTACATGTCATGTATTTTCATCACACAGGTTTGCATTTTCGGTTAGAATCTTGTACGTCTCATGTATTCTCGCATCACAGGTTCGCATTTCCAGTTATAATTT
This sequence comes from Andricus grossulariae, assembly GCA_011634705.1. NCBI lineage: Eukaryota > Metazoa > Arthropoda > Insecta > Hymenoptera > Cynipidae > Andricus > Andricus grossulariae. The sequence goes on from JAABKJ010017545.1 coordinate 4,468,173, forward strand.
TGTACAAGCAATGTATTTTCATCACCCTGTTTCGCATTTCCAGTTCCAACTTTGTACATTCATGCATTTTTATCACACAGGTTTGCATTTCCAGTTAGAATTTTGTACATTTCATGTATTTCCATCACATAGTTTCGCATTTCCAGTTAGAATTTAGTACAAGTCATTTACTTCCATCACACAGGTTAGCATTTCCAGTTAGAATTTTGTACAAGTCATGTATTTTCGTCACACAGTTTCGCATTTCCAGTTAGAATTTTGTTCAAGTCATTTATTTTTATCACAGAGGTTTTCATTTTGGGTAGAATTTTGTACAAGTTATGTATCCTTGTCACCCAGGTTCGCATTACCAGTTAGAATTTTGTACAAGTCATTGACTTTTATCCCACAGTTTCGCATTTTGTGTTACAATTTTGTACACGTCATGTATTTTTATCACACAGGTTCGCATTTCCGGTTAGTATTTTGTACCTCTCATGTATTTTTGTCACATATGTTCGCATTTCCAGTTATAATTTTGTACAGGTCATGTATTTTTATCACACATGTTCGCATTTGCGGTCACAATTTTGTACAACTCATGTATTCTTGTCTCACAGGTTCGCATTTCCAGTTAGAATTTTGTTCATGTCATGTATTTATATCACACAGGCTCAAATTTCCAGTTCGAATTTTGTACAAGACATTTATTTCCATCACACAGGTTCGCATTTCCAGATAGAATTTTGTACATGTCATGCATTTTTATCACACAGGTCTGCATTTCCATTTAGAATTTGGTACATTTCATGTAGTTTAATCACACAGCTTCGCATTTGCAGTTAGAACTTTGTTCAAGTCATTTATTTTTATCACAGTGGTTCGCATTTCCAGTTAGAATTTTGTACAAGTCATTGATTTTCATCGCACAGTTCCGCATTTTGAGTTATAATTTTGTACAGGTCATGTATTTTTATTACAGAGGTTCGCATTTCCAGTTAGAACTTTGTACATGTCATGTATTTTTATAAAGCATGTTTGCGTTTCCAGTTAGAATTTTGTACATTTCATGTACTTTCATCACACAGGTTCGCATTTCCAGTTAGAATTTTGTACAAGTCTTTAATTTTTGTCACACAGTTTCGCATTTTGCGTTAGCATTTTGTAAACGTCATCCATTTTTATCACACAGATTCACATTTCCAGTTAGAATTTTGTACACGGCATGTATTTTTATCACACAGGTTCACATTCGCAAGTAGAATTTTATGCAAGTCATGTATTTTTCTCACACCGATTCACATTTCCAGGCAGAATTTTATGCAAGTCATGTATTTTTCTCACACAGGTTCACATTTCCAGGTAGAATTTTGTACTAGTCATGTATATGTATGAAACAGGTTCGCATTTCCAGTTAGAACTTTCTACAAGTAATGTATTTTTCTCACACATGTTCGCATTTCCCGTTAAAATTTTGTAAAAATCATGTATTTTTATTACACAGGTTCACATTTTCAGGTGGAATTTTGTACACGGCATGTATTTTCATCACACAAGTTCGCATTTCCAGTTAGAATTTTGTACATGTCATGAATTTTTATCACACAGATTCGCATTTCCAGTTAAAACTTGGTGCAAGTCAGATATTTTTATCACACAGGTTCGGATTTCCAGTCAGAATTTTGTGCAAGTCATGTATTTTTGTTACGCTGGTTCACATTTTCAGGTAAAATTTTAGACTAGTCATGTATTTTTATCACACAGGCTCGGATTTGAAGTTTGAATTTTGTACAATTAATGTATTTTAATCACACAGGTTCGCATTTCCAGTTAGAACTTTGTACAACTAATGTATTTTTATCACAAAGTTTTGCATTTCCATTCAGAACTTTTTAAAAGTAATGAATTTTTCTCACACTATTCACATTTCCAGGTAGAACTTTGTACAAGTCATGTATATGTATGAAACAGGTTCGCATTTCCAGTTAGAACTTTGTACAAGTAAGGTATTTTTCTCACACAGGTTCACATTTCCAGGTAGAATTTTATGCATGTCATGTATTTTTGTCACACAGATTCACACTTCTTGCTTGAATTTGCTACACGTCATGTATTTTTATCACACATGTTCGAATTTCCAATTAGAATATTGTGCAAGTCATGTATTTTTATCACACAGGTTCGCATTTCCAGGTAGAATTTTGTACAAATCATGTACTTTTATCACGCAGGTTTGCATTTCCACTTAGAATTTTGTACAAACAATGCATTTTATGAAACAAGTTCGCACTTCCAGTTGGAGTTTTATGCAAGTCATGTATTTTCATCACACAGTTTCGCATTTCCAGTTACAATTTTGTACATGTCATACATTTTCATCACACAGTTTCGCACTTCCATTTACAATTTTGTACACTTCATGTATTTTTATCACACACGTTCGCATTTCCGGTTAGTATTTTGTACAGGTCATATATTTTTATCACACAGGTTCGCATTTCCAGTTATAATTTTGTACAAATCATGTATTTTTATCACACGGTTTCGCACTTCCATTTACAATTTTGTACGAGTCATGTATTTTTATCACACAGGTTCGCATATCCAGTTAGAATTTGGTACACGTCATGTATTTTTATCACACAGGTTCGCATTTCCAGTTAGAATTTTGTGCAACTCATGTATTTTCATCACACGGGTTCGCATTGCCAGTTAGAATTTTGTGCAATTCATGTATTTTTATCACACAGGTTTGCATTTCCGGTTAGGATTTTGTGCAAGCCATGTATTCTTGTAACCCAGGTTCGTATTTCCAGTTAGAATTTTCTACAATTCATTGATTTTCATCACACAGTTTCGCATTTTGTGTTACAATTTTGTGCACGTCATGTATTTTTATCACACAGGTTCGCATTTCCGGTTAGTATTTTGTACAAGTCAAGTATTTTTGTCACATATGTTCGCATTTGCAGTTACAATTTTGTACAGGTCATGTATTTTTATCACACAGGTTCGCATTTCCAGTTAGAACTTTGTACATGTCATGTATTTTTATAAAACAGGTTTGCGTTTCCAGTTAGAATTTTGTACATTTCATGTACTTTCACCACACAGGTTCGCATTTCCAGTTAGAATTTTGTACAAGTCATTCATTTTTATCACACAGTTTCGCATTTCCAGTTAGAATTTTGTGCAAGTCATGTGTTTTTATCAAACAGGTTCGAATTTGCGGTTAGACTTTTGTACAACTCATGTATTCTCGTCTCACAGGTTCGCATTTCCAGTTAGAATTTTTTACATCACATGTATTTTTATCACACGGGTTCGCATTTCCAGTTAGATTTTGTACAATTCATTTATTTTCATCGCACAGGTTCGCATTTCCAGTTAGAATTTCGTACAAGTCATGTATTTTCATCACACAGTTTCGCATTTTCAGTTAGAATTTTGTTCGAGTCATCTATTTTTATCACAGAGGTTCGCATTTCGGGTAGAATTCTGTACAAGTTATGTATTCTTGTCACCTAGGCTCGCATTTCCAGTTAGAATTTTGCACAAGTAATGTGTGTTCATCACACAGTTTGGCATTTCCAGTTCGAATTTTGTACATTTCATGTATTATTATAACACAGGTTCGTATTTTCATTCAGAATTTTGTACAACTCATTTATTTTTATCACACATTTTCGCATTTCAGTTAGAATTTTGTGCAAGTCATGTATATTTATCACACAGGTTTTCACTTCCGGTTAGAATTTTGGCAAGCCATGAATACTTGTCACCCAGGTTTGCATTTTCAGTTAGAATTTTGTACACCTCATGTATTTTCATCACCACGTTTCACATTCTCACTTAGAATTTTGTACAAGTCATGTATTTTTATCACAGATGTTCGCATTTCCAGTTAGAATTTTGTACCAGTCATGTATTTTAATCACACAGTTTCGCATTTCCAGTTCGAATCTTGTACATTTCATGCTTTTTTATCACACAGGTTTGCATTTCCAGTTAGAATTTTGTACATTTCATGTATTTTCATCACACAGATTCGCATTTTGAGTTAGAATTTTGTATATGTCATGTATTTTCATCACACAGGTTTGCATTTTCGGTTAGATTCTTGTACATCTCATGTATTCTCGTCTCACAGGTTCGCATTTCCAGTTAGAATTTTGTACGAGTCATGTATTTTCATCACACAGTTTCGCATTTTTAGTTAGAATTTTGTTCGAGTCATTTATTTTTATCACAGATGTCCGCATTTCGGGTAGAATTTCGTACAAGTTATGTATTCTCGTCACCCAGGTTCGCATTTCCAGTTAGAATTTTGCACAAGTAATGTATTTCCATCACACAGTTTCGCATTTCCATTTCGAATTTTGTACATTTCATGTATTTTTATCACACAGGTTCGTATTTTAATTCAGAATTTTGTACAACTTATCTATTTTTATCACACATTTTCGCATTTCAGTTCGAATTTTGTACATTTCATGCATTTTTATCACACAGGTTTGCATTTCATGTTAGAATTTTGTACATTTCATGTATTTTCATTAAACAGATTCGCATTTCCAGTTAGAATTTAGTACAAGTCATTTATTTTTATCACACAGTTCCGCATTTTGAGTAAGATTTTTGTGCAAAACATGTATTTTTATCACACAGGTTCGCATTTCCAGTTCGGATTTTTCACAAGTCATTTATCTTTATAACAAAGTTTCGCATTTCCAGTTAGAATTTTGTGCAAGTCATGTATTTTTATCACACAGGTTCGTATTTCCGGTTGAAATTTTGTGCAAGTCATTTATTCTTGTAACCCAGGTTCGCATTTCCAGTTAGAATTTTGTACAAGTCATGTATTTTCATCACACAGTTTCGCATTTCCAGTTATAATTTTCTTCCAGTCATTTATTTTTATCAAAGAGGTTCGCATTTCGGGTAGAATTTTGTACAAGTTATGTATTCTTGTCACCCAGGTTCCCATTTCCAGTTAGAATTTTGTACAAGTCATTGATTTCTATCACACAGTTTCGCATTTTGAGTCAGAATTTTGTACACGTCATGTAATTTTATCACACAGGTTCGCATTTCCGGTTAGCATTTTGTGCAAGTCATGTATTTTTGTCACATATGTTCGCATTTCCAGTTATAATTTTGTACAGGTCATGTATTTGTATCACACAGGTTTGCATTTCCAGTTAGAATTTTGTACATGTCATGTATTTTTATCAAACAGGTTTGCATTTTCAGGTAGAATTTGGTACATTTCATGTATTTTCATTTCACAAGTTCGCATTTTCAGTTAGAATTGTGTAAAAGTCATTGATTTTTATCACACAGTTTCGCATTTTGGGTTAGAATTTTGTACACGTCATGTATTTTTATCACACAGGTTCGCATTTACTGTTAGAATGTTGAACATGTCATGCATTTTTATCACACAGGTTTGCATTTCCAGACAGAATTTTGTACAAGTCATGTATTTAGATCACACAGGTTCGCATTTCCAGTTAGAATTTTGTAAAAGGCATGTATTTTCATCTCACAGTTTACTATTTTGAGTTAGAATTTTGTATATGTCATGTATTTTCATCACACAGGTTTGAATTTTCGGTTAGAATCTTGTACGCCTCATGTATTCTCGTCTCACAGGTTCGCATCTCCAGTTAGAATTTTGTACAAGTAATGTATTTGCATCACACAGTTTCGAATTTTCACTTCAAATTTTGTACATTTCATGCATTTTTATCACACAGGTTTGCATTTCCAGTTAGAATTTTGTACATTTCATGTATTTTTATCACACAGTTTCGCATTTCCAGTTAGAATTTAGTACAAGTCATTTACTTTTATCACACAGTTTCGCATTTTGAGTAAGAATTTTGTGCAAATCATGTATTTTTATCACACAGGTTCGCATTTCCAGTTCGAATTTTTAACAAGTCATTCATTTTTATCACACTCTGTCGCATTTCCAGTTTGAATTTAGTACAAGTCATTTATTTTTATCACACATTTTCGCATTTTGAGTTAGAATTTTGTGCAAATCATGTATTTTCATCACACAGGTTCGCATTTCCAGTTAGAATTTTGTTCAAGTCATTTATTTTCATCACAGAGGTTCGCATTTCGGGTAGAATGTTGTACAAGTTATGTATTCTTGTCACCCAGGTTTGCATTTCCAGTTAGAATTTTGTACATTTCGTGTATTTTCATCAGACAGGTTCCCATTTCCAGTTCGAATTTTTCACAAGTCATTTATTTTTATCACACAGTTTCGCATTTCCAGTTAGAAGTTTGTGCAAGTGCTGTGTTTTTGTCACACAGGTTCGCATTTCCTGTTAAAATATTGTGCAAGTAATTTATTCCTGTAACCCCGGTTCAAATTTCCAGTTAGAATTTTTTACAAGTCATTGACTTTTATCCCACAGTTTCGCATTTTGTGTTACAATTATGTACACGTCATGTATTTTTCTCACACATGTTCGCATTTCCAGTTAGAAATTTTAAAAAATCATGTATCTTTATTACACAGGTTCTCATTTGCAGTTAGAATTTTCCAGACGTCATGTATTTTTATCACACAGGTTCGCATTCCCAGTAAGGATTTTGTACGAGTCATGCGTTTTTATCACACAGCTTCGCATTTCCAGGTAGAATTTTATGCATTTCGTGTATTTTTATCACACAGGTTTGCAGTTCCAGTTAGAATTTGGTCCAACTCAGGTATTTTTATTACACAGGTTCGCATTTCCAGGTAGAATTTTATGCAAGTCCTGTATTTTTCTCAGACAGGTTCGCATTTCCAGTTACAATTTTCTGCAAGTCATGCATTTTTATCACACAGTTTCTTATTTCCAGGTAGAATTTTATGCATGTCATGTATTTTTGTCACACAGGTTCACACTTCTTGCTTGAATTTAGTACACGTCATGTATTTTTAACACACATGTTCGAATTTCCAATTAGAATGTTGTGCAAGTCATGTATTTTTATCACACAGGTTCGCATTTCCACTTAGAGTTTTGTACAAACAATGCATTTTACCAAACAGGTTCGCACTTCCAGTTGGATTTTTATGCAAATCATGTATTTTTATTACACAGGTTCACATTTCTTGGTTGAATTTTGTACACGTCATCCATTTTTATCACACAGTTTCGCACTTTCATTTATAATTTTGTACACTTCATGTATTTTTATCACACAGTTTCGCATTTCCAGTTAGAATTATGTACAAGTCATGTATTTTCATCACACAGTTTCGCATTTCCAGTTACAATTTTGCACAAGTCATACATTTTCATCACACAGTTTCGCACTTTCATTTACAATTTTGTACACTTCACGTATTTTTATCACACAGGTTCGCATTTCCGGTTAAAATTTTGTGCAAGTCATTTATTCTTATAACCCAGGTTTGCATTTCCAGTTAGAATTTTGTACAAGTCATGTATTTTCATCACACAGTTTCGCATTTCCAGTTAGAATTTTGTTCAAGTCATTTATTTTTATCCCAGAGGTTCGTATTTCGGGTAGAATTTTGTACAAGTTATGTATTCTTGTCACCCAGGTTCGCATTTTCAGTTAGAATTTTCTACAATTCATTGATTTTTTCACACAGATTCGCATTTCGTGTTCGAATTTTGTACACGTCATGTATTTTTATGACACAGGTTGGCATTTACTACTAGAATTTTGAACATGTCATGCATTTTTATAACACAGTTTTGCATTTCTAGACAGAATTTGGTACAATTCATGTATTTAGATCACACGGGTTCGCATTTCCAGTTATAATTTTGTAAAGGTCATGTATTTTCGTCACACAGTTTCGCATTTTGTACACGGCATGTATTTTCATCACACAAGTACGCATTTCCAGTTAGAATTTTGTACATGTCATGTATTTTTATCACACAGGTGCGCATTTCCAGTTAAAACTTGGTGCAAGTTAGATATTTTTATCACACAGGTTCGGATTTCCAATCAGAATTTTGTGCAAGTCATGTATTTTTGTTACGCAGGTTTACATTTTCCGGTTAAATTTTAGACTAGTCATGTATTTTTATCACACAGGCTCGCATTTGCAGTTAGAATTTTCTACAATAAATGTATTTTAATCACACAGGTTCGCATTTCCAGTTAGAACTTTGTACAAGTAATGTAATTTTCTCACACATGTTCGCATTTCCAGTTAGAATTTTGTAAAAATCATGTATTTTTATTACGCAGGTTCCCACTTGCAGTTAGAATTTTCCAAACGTCATGTATTTTTATCACACAGGTTCGCATTTCCGGTTAGAATTTTGTACAAGTCATGTATTTTTATCACACAGGTTCGCATTTCCGGTTTTGTATTTTGTACAGGTCATGTATTTTTATCACACAGGTTCGCATTTCCAGGTAGAATTTTGTACACGGCATGTATTCTTATCACACAGGTTTGCAGTTCCAGTTAGAATTTGGTCCAACTCATGTATTTTTATCACACAGGTTCGCATATCCAGTTCCAACTTTGTACATTTCATGCATTTTTATCACACAGGTTTGCATTTCCATTTAGAATTTTGTACATTTCATGTATTTTCATCACACAGTTTCGCATTTCCAGTTAGAATTTAGTACAAGTCATTTACATTTCCACTGATTTCTTTATAATTTGACTCAATAATTCTTCCAATTTTCTAGTTGGAGAATCTATTGTTGAAATAACAGGTCTTAGAGGATAGTCAGTTTTATGAGCTTTAACAAGGCCATAGGCTAAGGAGAGATTAGTACTCTTATCAATATCACATCTTTCAATATTACTACCTAAGTGTTTATTAGTTCTCATTCTGTCTGAAATGTTAAAAGTCCCTTTTTGAACCATTATCGTTGGATTATTAGGAATCAATTGAAAAATATCTTCAGCATTAAAGATATGCAACATTTTTTTAATATAAACGTCCCTACGAATCGCTACTGTAATATTTCCTTTATATGATTTTGTGATCATTAATTTAGGATGATTTTTTAACAAAATCTTCGTTTCAATTAAACCTTCATTCAATTCCTTTTCTAAAAAAGTTGTTGGATTATAATTATATGAAAAATCATTAGATAAACCCATAAAATGTGACCTAATTCATCAATTTTATTCTCAGGTATTATTGTAATATTGGATTCAATGTCTCTAATGATTTCAAGTAATTGAATATAGTTTTTTCCCCCAAATTTGTTGCTAAAACCATCACCTAATCTCAAAATATCAATAGCTCTGTGTGGGATAATTACATTAGAAATATTAAGAAACCAAGGGTCTGGTTGATCTTGAAAAAGAACTGAGTGAATGTTTAATTGCAATTTTTGTACCTCTCCTTGTTCTTTAAGGATGTATAAAAAATTTCGGTCATGTTTTATATTATCTTTAAGGGCATTTGTATTAAGTCTTGTTTCCCTTCCAAAGCATTCCTTGATAATAAAAGAGGGAACTTGTTGATCTAATTTTTCTATAATTTGATTTATCTTAAAATTCAAAGAATGTATTTTTGACTGGCAATCTTTAACAGTCAGATTCAAAAGAGATTTTTTAAATCTTTCAGTATTTTTATCCAATTTTTCTTTATTTCTTTTGTTTATGAAAGCAAAACTAACATTTTTATTGATGTCAAAAATTTTTCTAGGAAATCTCCATTAATTTTGCATTTGATCAGAAAATCTTGTTGTAAAATTGTTGATCTTAATTTTTTACTAAATAAGTAAAATTCTTTAATATGTTTCACAGGTCCTCCCATCACATCAATCCCTTTTTGAATTTTGCATTTGATCAGAAAATCTTGTTCTAAAATTGTTGATCTTAATTTTTTACTAATCACTAATCACTATACGTTTCAGTTTTTCTCCTTTGCACACTTAGGAAACCATTATTTAAAACATGTAACGATTGTTTAAATCACAATGTAAGAATTACGAAAACATGGTTAACAAATTTATTTTATTTATTATTAAAATCAACACTTTGAGAACTTGAATTTCACTTCTATTTTGTAAAACTTGAAAAAACAAACAGAAACTGAACATTCACGATGCGTCGTTTACAAAGTTACGTCATATACTAACGTTGAGTATAGAACAGAAAAACTCTTAGAATTTGCTAGATTTTCAGAAAAGGTTTTAGTAAGAGAGATAGATAGATTTGCGAATGATATAAACCCCAAATTGCAAAATTCCTCAAAAATGAAATTTGAGACAGTTTATAATATTACCGAATTTGAAAATCTTCAAATAATAAAATTTTTGACATAAGATTGCCGAATTATATAATTCCCGAATTGGATAATTCCTGAATAATCCAATTCCCGAATTGGATAATTCCTGAATAATCAAATTCCCGAATTTTAAAATTCCTGAATAATTAAATTCCCGATTTGGAAAATTCCTGAATAACTAAATTCCCGAATTGGAAAATTCCCAAATTATAAAATTCCCGATTTTTTTTTTTTTTTTTGGTTTCGAATCTACATCATTCAAATTTATAAACAATTTCAATATGAAATCTTTACTTGTCGATTGATTTCAAATTGAAAATGTTAAAAAATTTCCCCTTAAAATGAAAAAAATAATTCTTCAATCATAAAAGAAAAAAATTTCCCGTACCGGGAATCGAACCCGAGCCTCCTGGGTGAAAGCCAGGTATCCTAGTTTTTTTTATTATTATTTTTTTTTGTTATAAAACAATGTGTATTCAGGAATATTTACAAGTATATTATGTACAGGTTGTAGCGTTACGTAAAACATTAGTGAAAAAAAACGCTTAACTTTTTGCGACTGACAATATGTGTTTCAAACGCTCTGTATTAGACACTCGTAGAATCGGCAATAACGCAGTTATCATATTTAAATGGTATACCTATTACAAGTCTATTCTAAGGTACGATGGGGTGTACAATTCTTATTAATGTGAATTTGTTTGGAAGCTAGAAAAATGTGGTTATAAAAAACTAGTTTTGCGCATTACATTTCGCAGTTATGCGAGCCACTAATATCTTTTTGTGTTTAATTTGTGTTTATCCTTAGTGTCTCTTAAAGGAATTCTAGTCGAGTACCTGATTTTTATGTCGTGATTCACGTAGATTTCGTTCGCTTTGTGCGTAATTTTTTTGTTAAATTTGTGTCTATATATATGGTAAATGGCTGGAATATTATTTACATTTTGAAAATAGCCTTCACTGTCTAGATGTGCTCTGAGGCAGTTTCTTTCGAATACTCTTAATTTTTCCATCGATGAAGGACCTATATTAAACCAAATCTGACACCCGTACGTCAGTATGGGCCTAATCAGTAACACGTAACATAGTATTTTGACTCTAGGGTTCAAATGAGCTGAATGGAATAGATGTTTGGCATTGAAATAGGCTTTTTTTGCTTTATCTCGAGCTTTTTCTACTTGCATGTCATGCCTCAGCCGATCATCAAGATAATCTCCCAAATATTTAGCTACGTTTTTGTGTTCTAGATATTGCTCTCCGTTTTCGCTTGATTTGATTTTAAATTCCCTTCAAACCCTGGTATATTTCTTGTTCACTTCCTTCATGTTAGGTCTGAAGAGGATTGTCTCAGATTTGTTGAGATTACATTTTAACCTCCAAGTGTCAAAGAAGAACAGTAGTTTCAAAAATATGTCTTGAAGATCGACTTGAGCTTTTCGTGGGCATTTGCTAATGACGTAGATTATTATATCGTCAGCAAATCCCAGGTCCTTTTTATTAGGTTCAACGTTCAGCCCATAAGACCTCAGCAAGTCACATATATGGGAGAGTTAACTGCTATCTGTTGCAGGCCCTCACTGAGCCCGAATGTCAGATCCGATTTATTATCGCTGTCAAAAACAAACATTTTCTTATCATGTAGCGCATTCCATAAAATTTTTATTGAATGTTTAGGAAATCCTTTCTTTATTAATCTAAAAAGGAGACCAGCCAGACAGTATCGACAGCCTTCTCTATGTCGACCAGATAAGCCCCAACAAATTTCTTGTCATTTAAGGCCCAGCAGATGTCGGACACAAATTTATGGATTGCACGAATTGTTGAATGCTTATATCTGAATCCGAATTGCATATCTGGTATTATCTCTTTTTTCAGGCAATGCTGTAAAATAGATTTGTTAAGTATAATTTCGAATATTTTGCTTATGTTCGGCAAGAGACTTATGGGCCTATAACTTTCGAGAAGTTTATCATCTTTTCCTTTTTTTTTAATGCTTTCACTTTCGCTATTTTCCATTTTTCCGGAAAGTGGTAATTATTTAAAAGATTGTTAAAGATTATTACATATTCATGTAGAATGATGTTAGGTAAATTTTTTATTGCAATGTTAGGTATTCCGTTCGTCCCTGAAGATCTTTTGTTGTTATGATTTTTAAAAATTTCTTTTAGAATAAATATGTTACAAAAATAATTCTTATCTGGTTCATATTGAGGATTTGAGGCAGGGCTGGTGTCATTGAACTGAGTCAGCGTTTTGTTATTATCTATATCAGACTTCATTTCATATTTAAAGTTCTCCACAGTCTTTGTCACTATATTATTTATACCTTCCCTGTTCATATTTCTATTTTGGTTGTGAATAGCGGCAAAGTGCGCTCCTAGCAAGTTTACTTTGTCTTTTTTATCTGTTATAACAAAGTTATTATCATTGTCTTTAGGTGTTGTAGATTTTTATTATTCCTGCGGCATCAATTAAGTTAATTTTATCTTGCGTAATTATAAAGTTCGGGAAATCAGTTTCGATTTTGGATCTAAATATCATATTTATTTCTGGAAGGAGGTTATTATTATCATGCATGGAGATTTTTTAATTCTGTTACACCAATAATCGTTAATATTTTTGTTCAATATTTTGTTTATTTCAATCTTAACCTCCCCTAAGATAAATTCGTGCATTCTGATTTCTTCTTCATCGATATTTCGATGTTTTTTTAGCCGATGTATTTTAGATAATAGTTGACTTTTTGTTTTTTGTAGTTTTTGCACTCTGGGGCATATGTACCTTTTGACCGAATCAAAATTTTGGTAGCTAGGTTTACAGGCTTGTAGCGCATGCATGATCACTCTATCGAGCAGGTCTATTTGGTTGTCTATCTCTTTGCTACTGAGGTTCCTCTTTTCAGTCAAGCCTTCTGTAAAGCTATTAAGATGATTTTGAAATTCTTCCCAATCTGTTTTATTAAAATTTAACCGATTTATATTTAAGGCAGGTTCTAAAATAATATTTTCTTTACTATTTAGTATGAAGCTAATGTGTATTCCTTTATGATCGCTATCATACGGAATTACTTTTAGTCTAGAGTTTACCAAGTTTTCTATTTCTATTCTGTCATCATGCATGCACATATCTAAGTAAAAATTTCCTTCCGGGTATGTGGGTTCGGAAGGGCCTACTAATTTTAATCTATATTGCAGGTCATTATTTTGGACCCAGTTACTAAGGTATAGTCCCCTGGGATTTTGCTGCAAATCTTGATAGTCTGGCTGACGGGCATTTAGGTCCCCAGCTAGTATGTACTAGTTTTGAGTTTTGTAAAGTTCAAGTTCATTACAAATTATATTCAAGTCTTTTGCAAAGGTACTTCTTGTATGCCCTGCTTCGTGAGCGCTAATAATATGTCAATTTTGTTGATTTTGGAACGGTATTTTAATAATTGTGGTTTCAATTATTTTGATTAGACTATTTGACTTTATATTTACTCTGAAATGTTTTATGTTTTTTTATTAGCAAGGCAGTGCCACCACTCCCTCTGTTGCCTGTTCTATCGTCTCTCCATATTGTGTACTTTTCAATGCTAATTTTGTGTCGAGCATTTAAATTGGTCTCGCTTATTAAAACAATATCCGGATTGTATTTATTAGCAGTTTCTAGGAGATTATATCTTCTTACGTTTAAGACCATTGAGTTTATATTTACTGCCATTAAAGTTAAGTTTTTTATTTTTATTTTATTTGTGTCCGCATCGCTGTTGTGTTGGTTGAGAAGGTCGTCATGGTTCATCGTCTAGAAGAGACTTATATATGAAAACGATTTTATGTGTTTTCTCTTATTTGTTTTTTAATACTGTCCAGCTGGGTGGTCATAATTGCCATCAATTCTGTTTTGAATGCTGTCAACAAACATTCGAGGTTTTCGAGCGATTTTTGCACAGGCGGGTCCCCTTGTCCGTCGGAGGCCTGCTGATTGAGAACACTAGCAAACGAAGTCCCCGGGTTAACGTAGTTTACGACTTTCTTTAGTCTAATTTCTCTTTTTTCCTTTATCGTTTTTATTTTTTATTTTATTTTCTGTTTGATTTCCCTACACTTGGGGCATCCTCTATAGGAGTCCGGGTGACCCGTCTGTTTACATACAACGCAATAAATTTGATTTTTCTCAGTTTTATCATTCGCATTTATTTTACAATCGCCCGGTCCGTGGCCCTGATCACACTTGACGCAGCGATATCCCCTATTGCAATATGCCCTATTCTCTGGCAATTGAAGCATTGTATTCCCTCTGTGCGTCTGATTTTCTCCCATGAAACTACTTGGTTCGCTAACCTTTTCACACTTGTTAATTCGGTAGACCTACTGTCGCTCGTTATCGAGACCAGAAATGCGTCCCCGCCTCTTTTCGCGTGGAAGAACTCTTTGAGATTGATTTTTTTTTACCTTCAGTATTTTGACCGTATCTAACCCTAATTCCGCGAGTTCGGAATGAATATCATTTTCGTCATATTCTCCTGCGATTCCTTTTAATAACCACGAATACACTTTATCTACTTTCGGAGTTCTTCTATAAAAGTCGACATTTTTTTCTTAAGGAACTTGTAATGCTTCTTTAAATGTTTCGATATTTAATACATATACAGCTAGTTTTACCGACGCGAGATTTTTTATAATAAAGTTGTTAACATTGATTTTTTCTCGCAGTGCATCATTTATTTGCTTAGTTTGCGCGTTATATACATAAATTGGAGGTTCTTTCGATTTAAACTTACCCTTCGCCGAGGAAGGTTGAAGATCTCTCGCTTGGTGATTTGCCCCTCGTCCCTGTTTGCTGGTGAAGCCCGAGTTGTTCTCTGCTGCTGTTTCCTTTTCTTTGGTGTTTGTGTTTGCTGGTTTATCTCTCTGCGTTGAAATCTGGCTGACATCATCCATTTCGATTAGGTTCTCATCCATTTCGAAGAAGTTCTCCACATTTGTCAACAGTTGAAATCGGTTGGGGCTGGCGAAGTGAGACACTACATTGTCCTCACTATCTGTGTTTCTGCATTCCAACAAGTCCGTTGCTGTATTTGACTTCTTTGAGACTTCTTGGTTAGGTCCTGTACTGTTAATGTCAGCTGTTGTCGTTATAGATACTGACATTGCTACCGGTGCCCCCGTCGCCTGTTGTTGACTGTTATTGCCAGGTGTGTCAACTGTTTTAGTTGTCGAAGTTGACGTTGCTACTGGTGTCGCTGCCATCTTTGGCTGTTTGCTTGAGAATAGATTGACGTTTTGAGAGATTGGCACTCTCGGTGTGAGTGGTGTGTTCAGCTTCGTCGCCTCTCCATTTTGGTAGGTAAGGCAGTTAGCGCAGTCTATTGCGTTACCTTCTGTGCTTATCTGGGCTCTGCCGGTAAATAGATTAGCGGCTCTCTGTCTTTCGATTGTATGATTGGCTTTCGCCGATTTTAGATTTAGATTTGGTTTGGGTGCCATTTTCCCAAATTTTTTTAGGGCGATTAACACCTTCTTGCCGTTCGCTTTGTCTCCAAGGTACCCACTTCTGAGACTGTTTAGCAGGGTTTCCTCCAATTCAAATTTGAAGCCCGGCGTCAGGGGCGCATTATGTGTTGCGAAGCACGGCGTAATTGGGCCGGCGCCCTATTTGCGTTTTTTCTTCTCAGACCCAGGGGATGATGTTAGGCACTCTTGCTCTTCCTCCTTAGGGCTCGACATCGGTTCCTACGATGAACCTCGTTTGCGGTGTTGAAATCCGCGCTGTGATGCGCATCATTGAAAGATGCCGCACAGAGAAGCCACGAGGGACGCCGCCTGGCGGGCCCTCTTTTGCGAACAGAAAACCTGTAATTATCACTTCAAGCACTTCACTCACTGTAACCTCAATAGGTACACTGTGTCAGTTTCTCTGGTGTACCTTGCTTGCGGTGCTGTAGCCCGCGATGTAACGCACTTTATAAAGGACGCCACAAAGGGACGCCATTAAGGGACGCTGCTTGGCGAAAATAAGGATGTTTCTTTGTGGTCACTATCACTTTATTAAAACACTTATAGCACTTTACCGTCCGTATTTCCGATAGGTGCACCGTGTGCGAGATACTGGTGATTGTCAGAGCTGTTTTTCATCTACCAAAAAGAACAAAGACCGCGATTTATGATGCGCGTTCGTAAGGACATTTTACCGCTACGGTGGCCCAAACGGGATTGCCAGGTATCCTAGCCACTAGACCACACGGGATTGTGAGTTGAGATTTTTAAACAAAGGAAATAACAAGAATTTTTTTAAATTCTGTTTTATTAAAGTTATCCAATTACAAAAGTTTGAGTGCCTTCAAATTATTTTTTTTCGTTTAAGAGCATGTATCTGCAGGGTTTATCGACGTTGGCAATATAGATATTCGCAATTTCATTTATATAAAATAATTCGAAAGCTAATAAACTAAAATGGATTTTTAAATTATCTCATAGAAATGTAATCGCAAATACCGACGTAACTTGACCTTTTTAACTTTTTGATACATGTCTTTAAACTCTTTAACGGCATGTGACCACGGGTTACTACAAGGAGACCGCACGCCTGTGGCGGAGATGGTGGGGAACAACCCACAACCGCGATCGCCTGTCCGCGGATTCTTATTGCTTCCCAGAGGAGAGCGCCTCAAGTGGCAAATTAAGGAATTACGATTCCTACAGTAGCAGACGAGAATTTAGTTATAAACTTTCTCTGAAGAGGCTCTCATCTGGAAAGCAATCTCGCTATGGAGAAAATCGGAGGACAGGCGATCGCGAAATGGCGCCAGGTGAAATACATGGCGTGCGGTCTCCTTGTAGTACTTCGTGCATGTGACCCTCATCTGATTCCTACAAACCTAAACAAAAAATTTGGAAATTTTTTTTTGTAGTTTTCAAAATTTATTGCTACATGCGCATTCTTTAGTCCTTTTTTATATTTCTCCAAACTTTCAGTTCAATGTCGCATTTCGTGTGCGATCTCGAGAAGGATTATCTGAAACGTAAAATGCAGATAGCGCTGTCAGTCATTCCAGCCTACATGGTTGCATGAAAAAGTAAATTATTTATTGTTTTTTCGTAACAACAACCGAGTTCATGTGTAAGAATTAAAAAAATTGATATATTTTTTAATTTAGAATTTAAAAGTGAAGGTAAAAGAAAACGTCATTAGGCCGAATTTATCTCCAGTTGGGCATGCTATGCATATTCAAGTCACAAAATCTTTGGTGCAAGAAGCAGGGATGTGCAGTTACGTGTAATTGGAGGTTTTTGACGTAAAATACCTGAGTGAAGTATTGTACGTAGAAAACAGGTAAAATACCTAGTAAGTTACGTGACAAGATGGCGGACCTGCTGAAATGTGCATAACCTCACTTTTTTGAAATTCAGGTATCGGCATTCGTAAGAGTTTTTTTTCAATGCCTATATTGTTAATTAAAAAATAATGTCAACTAAAGCAAAAAAACACTCCGGGCTGCCATGCATTCCATCAGGGATGTACAGTTACGCGTAACTGGAAGCTTTTTACGTGCAATACTTGAAGGAGGTATATTCGTAAAATACCTCGAATATGTAAAATACATGTAGAAACCTTCTGATTGGCTATCTGACTAAATTTTTCAATTTCCCGCCTCAGAGGTGGCGCCCTCATATATAGAATGAGCTGTAATTTACATCATGTAGAAAACTGATGACGTAAAATACTAGATAAATTACCGTAGAAAACCAAGTAAATTACCACTAGTATTTTATTTACTCATCCCTGACAAGAAGTATGGGGCCGTCCATATATTACGTAATCATCATAGGGGATTTCGTACTACAAAATAGAATAATTTAATTTTCAGTTAGAAAAATATATTTTTAAGCAAATATAATATATTTTAAACGAAAGGGTTAAATTTTCATACAAGAAAATGAGTTTGCTACCAAACAGAATAAATATATATCTATATAAAAACAGACGAAAAATGGAATAGATCAATTTTTCGTTGAAAAATTAATTTTAAATTCGAAAAACTGATTTTCCACCAAAAAAATTAAATTTCAAGCGAAAACATTAATTTTCTACCAAAAAGGAAAGACAAATTTTCAAGAAGACAGATGAATTATCAACTGAAAAAGATAAATTTTCAACAAATCTACAGTCGATTTTACAGGATGATTCGAGTAAGAACTGATTATAATATCCTATAAATTCCATATTTTTCCCGTTTTCTTTCTATGCGGTATTTATCTTAAAAAATATGGAAAATGTAGATAACATTTTTCTCACTCTTGAACTTTATAAATAAAATGTTGATAAAAACATGGAATAATTTAATACATTTATGTGAAAAATATGTTCAGAAAAAATGATAAATCGAGCCTTATTAAAAATTCGAATCAAATTCAAATAGTCGAATTTAATTTATTTCAAATGTGAAAAAAAAAAATTAAAAGTACGTTGTCACAATATTACAGACCCGGAGAGTCATATTTTGTCGATAAAAAAATTATTCGCCAATTTTAAAGAATTTGAAGTAAGTGGAAAAAATGGTGTCATTCATATTGAATTTACTGAAATTTTCTCGCTATAATAAAGAAACTTCAGTAAATCATATACAACGTCTTTAAATCATATAAGATTTTCTGTAAAGTCCATAACAAAATGTTGAGAAATAAACCGAGTTTTTTTCTAAAGTAAGGCGCTGTACCCTAACGGCCTACCTGTGTAACTGCATCATGACGTTGCGACAGTTCACTCGAAGCGTGAGGCGCACACATAGCGAATAATCACGATGGCGAGCTCGCGTCGCTCAGCAGCGGGGCTTTGATGTCTAACACCGATGGTACTGATCGGATTATTTCGTGCAACAACAGCGTTTAAAATTTATTTTTTACTATAATGATTCTTGTTAATATTTAATTGAAATTCAAATTTCTTCTTAATTGATGGCGCTGTCGTAGCTACCCAACAGGCTCTACGATTCGACAAAGAAAGCAAAGAAGTCGTATTTACAGACAGAGAGCGAGAGAGAGAGAAAGAAAGTATGATTGTCTCAAAACGAAAAGACCTGCCATTGGAACACATTCGGATCGCCTCTGTCTATCTCACATAGTAGAAAGAGCGGTTCGATCGACTTCAATCATCGGAGTCCCAATCTCCAACAGTCAAGTGTTGACTTGAGGATTGTGAAAACTGTATTTTTCGCGGACAGTTAATCTAATATTCATAAAAGTAAGTGATTTTCTGTTAAATAACTTCTTTGTTTGTCATATACAAAGTTCGACGGAAATCAATTATAATGTTCAATTTCCCAATTAGAACTTGCTGTTTAAAGATGACCTCATGACAAGTTATTCAACATCAAGGATGTAGAATAAACAAATGATGTAGTATAAAAAATACAAAGAAGAAATATGGAAAGAGCAAGAGGATGGGTTTAGTAGACTTTCCTTAATATCTTCCTCATGTATTTCGTTGATTCATATTGGTTTCTAATAAGTCGGTAATGACCTACGATAATCACAAAAGAATTGGGTTTATAATTTTTTATTGAATTAATAGGGAATGAAGGATCGCGCTTTACACGAGTTTTATGCGTTTTATTTGAAAATGTCTTCTGATTAGATATTTGCAACCAACTGGAGTGTCATCGATTTCTTCTGCGGTCAGTGGGGTGACAGTGCCACTTTCCATGTTTATTTTCACCCGTCTTGTCAGGTTTTCACGAGTAACATAGATGTACATTCCAGCAAGAGTATTAGGACTCTCCAATATTGCATATACGTCACCGTGGGACGTTGATAGAACAATATGTTCTTGGGTTGGCAGAGGCATGTATTTATTTTCTCCTTCTCTCAGTTTAAGTCGAGTATCGGCAGGAAAAGTGAATCTTCGAAATTCGAATACACGCTTCGAAGCCGTTTTGCGAATCATCTGAATGAATGGAAGTTGATCAAGTTTATTTCCGAGTGCGTTATTGGAAGGAAGCCTGTTGGGTGGAATTATGCACCTGGTACGATACATAGACCTTGAAGAAGAAGAATTTTCAGAAGCACCATGTCCCAGACGAGGAGACCTAGACCTGAACCTGATAGGAGGTGGAGACCTGCCAGGAGAATCAGAAGTTCCGGTAGAAGGAACAGCAGAATGAGGGCGACCGTTAGAAGATGATTCGGACTGTAAACTCAACTCTGCAACAAGAAGAAAGAATTACATGTTTCTCAAGTACGTACGGCAAAATTGAATGTGCATTCCGGAAAATTTGTCGGAATATTTTGAAACCACTTATTCAATTAAAGCTATGTTCTTTATGTAACCATTTCGCTATCCTTGAAATAAACCCTTTGTTGTTTTTTTTCTGGCTCCCGAAAGGTTTCAGGCTCACGACAGCCTAGTCACGCGTGTTAGGAAAAATTTAACGGGTTTGAAACTACTTTTGGAAATTTAGATTTTGTTTCGGGCTCGGAATTTTGAAGTTTTAAAATTTTTTCTAACAAACTGGCCTTCTTAAACTCCCTTGAAAACGTCACGACCTACACGGAATTAAAATGCTTGATCGCGGAATTAGATGATCCGTATATTAATGAAAGCCTCGAGGCTCTGAATCTGGATACTTCCGGTACGCGAAACTCAAAATGCGCTCGACTAAGAAGAGGCATTAGGCTTCTTAAAGGGTGGCGATCCAAAAATCGGACTATACATCCGCGACTTCAGCCCTCACAATAGATGATACAGAAATTGAGTCCGATTTCGAAAATTTAGCTGCAGGCCTTCCCGTTAATATCCCACAAACCGCAGTTACTTTGACAGTAGAAACTAGGGTAACGAACGCGAGTTACATGACGACAATATCCTCTCCGCGTAACAATAACGAAAAAAACGTCACAAGTACCACATCTGCGGGTTCCTTGAACACGGTCTCGACACCTCGAATCAAACCAACGCTTTTTCCTTCAATCAACGCAACAAATGTGTCATTTAATTATGCAGATTTTCGGTATGCAAAACCCCTTCAACATGCCAGACCCGGTAGTCTCTTATGAGACTACCGAGCCTGGTGGCAATCACCTTCAGCTTCCCCATCGCCTGATACAAAACACCTCCGATATCCAAAATATGAAACCGTTGCCTGAATACCGGAAAATAGATAGACAGGATACTTCACACCCTGCAGCGGACAAGCCTAGAATTTTCGATCGATGCTCCAAACAAAATGAGACGCTTGGGGCTATACGAAAGGACCCTACGAAAATGGCCAACCTAGGTAGACTATTCCCCAACACCACAGCGTCCGAATCGGAAATTGAAAATCACGGAATTAGAGCATACAGAAAAAATAGTCTTGGTCTAGATAGAACCAAATTGAATAGGTACAGCCGTACATCCTTTACCGAAACTCGTCGTGATGAATATCAACCTGATTTCGCGAAATTCAACCCAAACATTGAAAAAGAAAGATTTCCTAGACTAAGCCCACAGAATAAACCGCGTAAAAGTAATATTGGTTATTGAGATACACATACCCATTATTACTCTTCAGACAGAGATACGGTTTATAGCAACAGGTCGGCCAATAGAAATCGCTTGGGAAATAGGGACTTAGGAAAAATTGTTCTGGGCTGGAACCTCACATTTAACGGCAAAAGCGACCTGAGCGCAGATGGGTTCTTAACAAAAATTGAAGATCGTAGAAGGCTAACTAAGGTATCGGATGACGAATTATTGTTCGCAATGCCGGTTTTGTTGGAAGGAATTCCGTCAAAGTGGTTCAGAAATCACGAGAAAGAATTTTATATTTGGCGAAAATTAAAAAATGAGTTCAGATCCCACTTGGGCGACGATGACTTTGAGAGAAGAGTTAAAGAACAAATTCAGTCTAGAACACAGGGTAAAGATAAGTCTGTCGATGACTATCTAACTAATTTTCAAAGCCTGATAAATTTGCTCGAAGACGAAATTCCGATAGTCGAACAACTAGACTGGGTCCATAGAGGTCTTCGGCCTGATTACCACAAAGTCATCTGTCGTTCCGATTATAGATCGTTCCGTGAACTATCTCGTATAGGGAGAAGCTGGGAAAAAGAGTGGAATGTCTACATTAGAGAATATAAGACCCCACCCCCTCCCGAAAATTCAGTTAATAGACAGAACGCACCCCGCGTCGGTTTTCAGGAGGGGGGAGGTCAACTGAAAGTTAAGGCTTCTGCTGATATTAGTAAGAACGAACAGCAGGCTAGAAACCCCAACGAGGTGATCTGCTTTAATTGTATGCAGGCAGGCCACTTCCAAAAAGGTTGTGCCTCGCCCAGAAAGTTAGTTTGCTATGGATGCAAACCCGAGGGCTTCACGATAAGGGCATGCCCTGATTGTTCGGGAAACGAGGCGAAGAAGCAGTGAGCTCGGTATGCACTGCCTCTCCACCGCTCGAGACCGCAAAAATAGATCAAAGATTAACTTCGGCAAACTCGAACCCAGATAAAATAAATTCGGTACAATCAATAGTAGATTTGGAGAGTTACAAAGGCGTTACTGTACCGTTCGAGATCGAGTTAGACTTTCTCATTACGGCAATAGGAGATTCGAATATCGAGAATGCAATGACAATAGCATGCATTGCCTATTCGAGATTCGAGACATATAGGGATACAAATAGGATGTTAGACCCTACCGAACTTAAAGAATTTAATAAACCGACAGATCCTCTTGACGGATATCTCTCGGAGAGAGAAAGCCTTTTTAGCTTAATTCAGCCGGAAAAAGTAGTAGTCGAGGCTCATATGCATACAGAACCGAAGATAGAATCATTCACCCCAAAAGATGAGAACAAGTTTAACGCGCCGTGCTGCCATGCAGAAGATCTTTATAAAATTATCGCGATCAAAGAGAGTTTGTCAGAAATGGATTTGATTAGTGGCATAGTGAAATCGACAGAAATAGCCAATAGGGTACATATTAGGGCTTCTATCGATTCCGTCTCATTAGACACACTTATAGACAATGGATCCTCTCGCGTTTTGCTAAGAAAATCGGCTTGGGACAAAATTGCTAGGACTTCAGGAAGGGAACTTGATTGTAATAGAAAATCGCGTATGATAATAGCTAATGGTTCCGTAGATGCTATTATCGGAAAGGCCAATCTACCCATAATGATTGATGGGCTTACGCGGACATATGAGGTTAGAATAGCTAACAACCTGGACACAGAATTGATTTTGGGTCTGGATGATCAGGGAAAGTTTGATATGGCATTTCTCTCACTGTCGCGTAAAGTTTTCATGCCAGATTCGGAAGGGAAACATTATCCTTCAAAGCAATGGCTAGTGGAAGAGGAAAAGTGTAGCGGTATAGTAGCCCTACATGAAGAGGAGGAGGAAACTTTGAACGCATTTTTGAAAATAAAGTTCCCTCCGAAATCGCAGGGTCCATTAGGCGCGACTCACTTCATCACCCACTTCATCAGCCCCTTGGGCTCACTGGGGCCCCTGCGACGTTTCAGAAGCTAATAGATAGGGTGATAACCCCAGAGATGAGACCTAACGTCTTCAGTTATCTGGATGACATAATTATTGTGACCGAAACGTTTGATGAACTTTTGAATTGGTTAGGAATGGTACTGGACCACGTCAAGGAGGCAGGCCTGACGATAAATCCGGATAAGAGTGAGTTTTGTTGTTCTGAGGTTAAATATCTCGGATTTGTCGTCAACCAAGATAGTCTCAAAGTAGACTCTGATAAGGTCCAACCCATAGTTTTATACCCGGTCCCTAAAACGGTCAAACAGCTGCGTCGATTCATGGGGATGACCTCTTGATATAGGCGGTTCATACCGGAATTCGCGACGTTAGCCGAACCCCTAACCCGACTTTTCCGAACGAAAATCAAGTGGCAGTGGGGCAAGGAACAACAAGAGGCTTTTGACAATTTAAAGGCAGCCCTGATAAGAGCCCCCATATTCGCGTATCCCCTTTTTAAGGAGGTAGAGGAGAACCCGTTTAGTTTTCAAACCGACGCTAGTACTTCTGGGCTGGGAGTAGTTCTTACCTAAAAGCGGGATGGTGAGGAAAGGGTCACTGCGTACGCGAGCAGGACCTTGACGGCAGCCGAAAGGAACTATACCATTACGGAACGGGAATGTCTCGCGGTAGTCTGGGGAGCCCGAAAATTTCGCGAGTATCTGGAAGGATTCCATTTTGTGGTCATCGCTGACCATAGCAGCCTTCGTTGGCTTAACAATTTGCGCAACCCGACCGGAAGACTCGCTAGATGGGGCTTAGAACTCCAGGGCTACGAATTTGATATAGTCCACCGAAAGGGTGCTTTGCACCATGTGCTAGACGCCTCATCGAGAATGACTGAAGAAGATGAGGCACCAGTAGCTAGTATAGGCGTTACTGAAGACTCGTGGTATTTGCGCGGATTAAGATTGGTAGAGAAACGGCCCAAGAGTTTCCCTGATTGGAAGATAGAGAATGGGATGCTTTATCGTCACAAGTTGAACCCAGTGATAAACGGATTGATGACAGATTTATAGGCTTGGAAATTGGTCCTGCCAAAAGAATGAAGATTGAACGCGTTGGAGGAGGCTAACTTAGAGCCTCAATCCGGATATTTAGGTAACGAAAAGACATACCAGCGGGTAGCCCTTCGGCATTATTGGTCCGGGATGTTCCGCGATGTGGTGAACTACGTTAAGAGCTGCGTTACTTGTCAAAAGTGTAAAGTTGAACAGGCACGACCGGCAGGCAGAATGGGCCAACGCGTCGTTGAGCAGCCATGGACCCACGGTAAGAGGGGCTTTCGAGGACCTGATTGTATCTCGGTGGGGGTCACCGGAAGTCATTCATACCGACAATGGTACCGAGTTTACCAATAAACTCCTAGGAAAAATGTGTAAAAATATCTGAATCATTCACACTAACAACGCCGTTTACCATGCGCAGGCCAATCCAACCGAACGCGTGAATCGTATACTAAAAACTATGATTGTTTCCTTTCTGAGGGACAATCATAAGGCTTGGGATCTTCATCTGCCCGAATTTAGGTTCGCGTACAACACAGTGGTACATGGTGTGTTGAAAGTTTCTCCAGCGTTCCTAAATTTTGGCCGCAACCCTATACCTTATTGATCATTACGTAGAGACTTGGAGTCAAGCACGCAACATCAGGATCCTCGGCCCGATGAGTGGTTAGAGAGAGTGACTAAACTGGACCACTTACGGGATTCGATTTGTAGAAATCTGGACAATGCCTATGAGACCCAAGCGAAATATTATAACGCTAAGAGACGCGATAGGAGTTTCAAGGTGGGTGACCTAGTACTCAGACCCAACCGAAAGCTGTCGAAAAAGATCGACAACGTCGCGGGAAAATTGTTTGAGAAGTTTGAGGGTCCTTTTAGAATCAAGCGCCGACTATCACCTGTAGTTTACACTCTGGTAGATAAGAAAGGCATGTTTATCGGCAAAGAACATCTGAAGAACCTGAAACCTTTCGTCGCGTCGAGGTATTTCGTGACTCGGATTTTAGAACCTTTTTTCTTTCAGGTTTGGTACAATTACTGGGAGGATTATACCCATGGGATACCCGATTACGCGAAACCCGGTTACGTCAGAAAACGCCACGGATTCTTGGATATGAGGTACCAGGAATATGAGGCCTCTCAACAGGCCGAGACGGGTGCGGGTCCACCATCGGAGGGTGACGCGTTCCCCATAGACGAATGGGACCCAACCCCATCCACCAACCAGGCCGACCCCCTGGTGTCGCAGGCACCATCAACGCGACCAACGAAGTCCCCGGCTACTATTGGAGACCCCTCTCCATTGATGTCCACACTCACGGTGGACGAGGACTCCGTCGAAACGGAAGAAGTTGCAGCCACCGAAGCACCCTCGTCAGAGGAATCCTTACGGGTGACTCCCCCTGGCTCGCTCACGGCCCACTTCAAACGTGTCCCGGTATCCGCTCGCCACATTGTGGCCCAGCGCCAGTTTGATGAGCGCCGGGAGTGGCTCATGGAGGGCGCGCCGAAGCCAAAGCCTTACCCTGGCCCCATACCGTGTCGGTGCTTTGTATGCCTCGAGCCCGGGCAGAAGCGCTAACAGTGCCCCGAAGTGAACTCAGGCCTCATTCTCTGCTACGGTTTTGGTCAGAGAGAGTTTACTAAGGCGACGTGCCCGAACTGCAGTCGCCTCTGGCGTACCGTTCTGGCGTTGGTTGGTGGGGTTTATCGGTGCCCAGGACAGGAGGTTCTGAGTGATCCGCGGGAGATCGAGGAGGAGGTGAACCCGATTAACCTGGCGCAGAGGCGCAATGGTAAGCTCTAGCAGGGAGGAAAGGAAGACCATCTCACAAGTTAACGCACACCTACGTTTTCCGTTGTATATTTTTCAGGTACCTCATATCTCATTTTTACTGTTCAAAATCTTCTTTTTTTTTATCGTCATCAAGAAAACTTTTGTTCCCTTTTTTTCTCCTTACGAATAAATTCTTCTTCTCTTTAAACTAGTTAGTCGAGCGACGACAGATGGGAAGAGTTAACTAGAGCGCCCCTCCGACAGATTATTTCTTTTGCTAATGCGTAGCTAGATCGTTCTATCGATCCCCTAAATTCGAGTAGAACACTTTTTTTACGTCACGCGATTAGGATCGTTGGGTCATCGCCGAGCCGCGGTAGGACGGCTCTTCCCGTCTCCCGTCTCACATTCCGTGTTTTGTCTATACCCGTCCCCTAATAATTACCATTCTCTCCTTATTCAGTCTTGCCGGTAAGGCACAGTCGACATATAGGAATAACATTTCTTATTATTGTTTCGTGATCGCACCCGAGAGTTCCTTAAAGCGACGAACGAGGAGGGACTGGGCGCGAACGTACCCCGAATCCAAGAGCAATTTATTTTTCCCAAACTGATTTCCTCTCAACATCTTAGTAAATAACCCTTGTGGTCAATGAATTTACCCGGAAAATACCGAAACGGTTAAAACCCGCTTGTTGTCGGAAGAACACTTGAAGGAGTGGTTAATCGCTGGAAGGACCTAGTTAGGCGGAGGATCGAGGGTTAACGTATCGTCAACCAAGTTTGAGTAAAAATTACCTGTCACATGTTGAAAGGTTCAACATAACTTCTCACCGGCACCGGATGTAATATTCATCCTCTCCTTTCGCTAGCAGTTCGGAACGAGAATCACTCCACAGGGGCACTTTCGGCACGACACTGAATCATTTTTTTATGCGTCTCTTTTTTTTGTCCGATATCCGCTTGAAAGCCGGATAGAGCCTGATAGGAAACCATTTTCGGGCTTAGACGAAAACAGTCTCCTAACGCAAGTTTCGATAGAGTTCTGAATAGGGCCGCATAAGATTCCGTCGGGTAAATAATTCAACTTTCTATTTTCGATGTTTGCCTTAAAGCCGGATAGAGCCAGATAGGCAATCGTCTTCGGACTTGAAGAAAAACAGTCTTCTAATGTAAGTTGCGACAAAGTTCCAGATAGAGCCACATAAGATTCCGTCGGGCAAAAATAATTCAGTTTTCTGCTTCCGATTTTCGCTTCAAAGCCGGATAGTTCCGACAAAGTTCCGTATATGGCCAAATGAAATGCTGTTTTCCATATGTCATCAAGATTGAAATTCGGATAGAGTCGCTAGTTTTTCATTTAGGATTTTACGAACCAAAAGGGATCCAGATAGAGAGGGAATAAAATCCGACGTGGGCTATTCGCACCTTTATCCGGCTGTGTATCTGACTCTATCGGATCCTATCCTTCATTTTAAGCAGGGATAAGCATTTGATCATTTATTGTGGTGAACAACGTCGAAGTGAAATCTTTTGGAAATCAATTCTGTATGAAGCTGCATCAATGATACGATGGAGAATTTCCTTAGAGAACCATCTGTCGGGCACTCTTGTAACTGCACTATTATCAACAACTGCAGGAAATATGAGCTTATAATTATTGTTTTCATTCAGTTGTTATCTATACCTTTGTAGATGAATGCGTGGGGGAGAAACACGTGTTTGTGCAGAGCGGGGGGGGGGGCGGTCGGTAAGACGTGCAGGATGCGTCTACGAATATATTTGGTAGATGTAGGAATGAGAGGAGGGATGATGGGTGGGGGAGGAAGGAGGTGATCACTGGTTTTTGGTCGGTGTAGGAGCGGATTTTGCTTTGGCACGAGCGGAAAGTCGACGAATATAGTGAGTGGTGAGTGCACCTTTGTTTGATAAATTTTGTTGGGGGAGAGGGGTGAAGACGGGTAAGAGGAAAAGGCGAGGAGCGGCTGGTGGACATGGATCTGGAGAGGACTTCCCTGAACGGTCTCACCAACCCGGAGGGGGTGGCACCATCCATGGTCGCCCGGTGATCTTTTTTGTTTTTAGAGACCTCAAATTTGTCTCGTACGACGGGGCGATGGTGACACTAATAGTGAAGGAGAGAACGTCTCCGGCGTTTCGTTGGCGCATAAAAGTAAGACGTCGTCCCCTGAACCTGATGTGACGGCGAATACTGGAGTAGGTGTCGGCGGTTTTTGTTTCGCCGGTTCGACGTTGAAGACGACTTCTGGAAAGGCGGGTGAGTGCGCCCGGGCTTCCTCCGCTACACGAGGGGACCCTGAAGATAGTGGGGCTCGTGTCTCTAGAAGAAAGCTCGGAGAAGGTAAATTAAAGCCGGTTGGCACGCGTGAGGCCCGTGGACATGGGGGTGATGACTCACTATTTACCCAGATGGGGCTGTTATTTATCCGTCGAGTGAGGTTCTCCGGAGGAAACACATATCGTGGTTCCTGATAAAAAGAGGGTACCCTCAAAAAGAGGTACTGCCCTGTTTCTAGCAGGTCAACGCGTCTGTGAGTCTCGCGTTCCTTCCCTCCCACGGCGAATCTCAAGGAGATTCCACTCACCTTCAAGGATAAGCTCTGGTTCTGCCGGATTATACCCCCGAATGTTGGGAGCAGTTGAGACCGTGACAACTGGCCGTGGTCGTTCCTCTTCCTCAGGCCTATGCGCCCGCTCGGCCTCAGCGGCCCGACGCGCTTGTTCCGCTTCTTCGTTTCTACTAGCCTGCCGTTCTGCTGCTTGGCCGGCCCGTCGTTCCGCCGCTCTCCGTGCTCGTGAATTCGTAGCGGATTGCGCGTGTGCCTCTCGCGCCCGCTGTCTCTCTCTCTCCCTGCGCTCCCGCTCCTCCACGGGGAGTGAAGCCTCGGCGGCCCTCCGAACTCGTCGGCGGCGCATACGTCGATTAGGATACGGTACGTCGTCAGTGCCTGTCATCAAGGGATATATTTGTGCGAAAACCGGCCTTACCCGTACCGTCACGGCCTGTGACGAACACGGTGTGCGCTGTTTCCCCTCTCCCGGAAAGCTGAACCCTCTTTGCAGAAAGCAGTCTCCGCCGGTGCGTAGAGAATCCACGTACGTGGACCGCCTCACGCTATCCGGATAGGAACGCACTACCACCGTTCACTGATGAACACAAAACACACAATCCACTAACCGTAGGTCTTAACTGATAGCCCGGAATTCTAGATGCTGACTGGACCGTTGATCGCACGAACGAACTGGAACAGAAATAACCGACACTTTCGAAGATTGCAGAGACGAAAATAATTGGGAAGAAGGGGGGGGGAGATATATATATATATATTAAGGAGTAGGAGAGTTGAAGGGAAACCGACAGGGTGGTTAGTCAACGTAACGAATGAAACCGAACTTTGAGAAGAAAGCTGGTAATTTATTGGTTTGCTTGCGAAGAGACGGCAGTCTAGACGTGCTGCTCGCCTCGAAAATCGTACAACGAATGAATCTCTAACGTCGACTTTCGCTCTCGACAGCCGGGCGCGGAGCTCTCTGTGGCAGTGGGAGCGGCAACGGGCACGCTGATTGGCTGAGAGACCGACAGCAGAGTCGCAACCAAGCAGTGGGGACTGCTGCCTAGAGCCTACTACCTCAGCCGTCGCGCGCCGGAACCTGGAATCGACTAATTCTAAATATTACCACCAACAATTAAAAATATAAGTAATTATTCAAAATTAACGAAATTATAATAGGTTATTTAAAACTATCCTAGCTTCATTTCTCATTAAGAGCCGTGAAGCTAGGTCAAATAGAACGGTCGTTCGTGCTTATTGCTTATTATTTACTATAATTAATTAAAGTATTTAAAAATTCTTATCAAAAATGCAGAACGTCGAACGATCCTTCCATTTCGAAAACCTTATTGAAAGAATTTACCCGTATTTTCCATCTTACAAGAAGAAGATATGAATCCTTACAAAACTAGCTAGAACTAATGAATATATTATTATTAATAATTAATTTTAATTGTTTAAATGGATTTACGTGCACACATAAATGTATGGGTGCACTTACATCAATTTTTTATTGTTATTAAAACTTCCAGGGGGAGTTCGTACGGGTTTCATTTTAAATTTTACTTTTTCAGTGAGCTAGCGGGGCCATAAATTTAAGGGTGACTTCTGTGATAATTTATAATAAAATTGAATCTCTATTATTATATAATTATTAATTAAAAAGGATACTTTAACTTTTTGTAAAGTGCTGGTCCTGTGTGCTGGTTGAGCGCCCCGGATGCGGCCGGTACGCCTGACAGAGAAAGGAAGGTGAGAGTTGAGAAGGAGATAGTGTTGACAGGTGGGAGGGAGCGCGCGTGGGAAAGAGAGAGACGAGCACTGGCGTACGTGCCTTGGCCTACCGCAAAGTTTTCGAAAGAGGCGAGAACACGACGGTAGCACGTGATTGAGAGATGCTTAAGCGTGGCCGGGGAGAATTTTCCGGTACTCACAGGTCATTCTGTACGGGGTGGAAGGCTAGAATAATGGTATGACTAATACAGGATGAGCAAACTCGTCGTTTAGAAATAAAATCCTCAATTTGGCACGTAGGACCTTCACTCAAATTGCCTCTTAGAAATTTGAGTGAAAGATCACGGAGGCAAATTACTTGGATTTTCTGAGGTTCTCAAATGTAACATCTTACATATAACATAGTTTAGCAAATTTTCCGTGCAGATATAACGATTGATATAAAAATACAAAAATAAGCAAGGTTTTTCGAAAATAAATGTAGAAAAAATTTGTGCATTTGTAATTTTTGTATAAAATGCGCACGTAGCCTTCCGCTCTTAAGCCAAGCAACATATCGTCTGAGCCATTGGATCATCTGAAAGTCAATGTCGCTATGGAAATATGATTGGCTTTGAATTTTTCAAACCAGTTTTTCTCCAAATTCGCCAAAAATCGCAACGAGCACATATATTATATTATATATTACAATTATATACATATAATATTACTATAATAATTATGACTAAAAACTCGTACAAAATTTCTATATCTCGCGTGCGCATCTTATGTAGGAATTACAAATGCACACATTTTTTCTACATTTTTTTTTGTTCAAAAGCTGGCTTATTTTCGTATTTTTAGATCAATTATTATTTCTGCAAGAAAAATTTGCTAAAATAAATGAGAAAAATAATGCTCAGCTCAGATTTCCTGTGGCTCTTTATATAATAGCGCACTTATAAGAGTGACCGATAGATGAATCTCTAAGGAAATTCTCAATCATATCATTGATGCAGCTCCGTACAGAATTGATTTCGAAAGGATTTCACTTTGAAGCCGTTTACCACAATAAATGATCAAATGATTATACTAATAAAAAATAATAAAGTATTGGAATTTTAGGCCATCCCTCCGATTTCGTCAAAAGTATCGATATTGTGAGTTAAAATATATTTTTTGCAAGTGTGATCACGTTTTGTCTACTTCAAATGAACTCTGACGTCATATTTTCGATCTCTCTTCTCCTGAATTATTTCTTCCAAAGATTTGACGACGTTCACCGCAAGAAATGATCAAATTCTTATTATAATGAGGAAGAATAAAGTGTTAGGATTTCGGCTTCTTCCTCCGATTTTATTAAAAGTGTCGGTGTTATGCAGAAAATATAGTCTTGTCAAGCGTGGCTTGTTCTATCGACCATCTCGTTCCAAATTTTCATCTTCTTCCTCGGAATTTGTGAGATACTTTCAGACGATACTTTTTCCCATCAACAATTTATAAAATTTTATGGACTGGTGGACCACTACAGTAAACGTAAGTATAATTTAAGTTCATCTTAATAAAAATAAAAATTAAATATACATATTTTCCAGTGCCGAAAGAATTAGGGGCTTGGTGTTAGAAAATTTTCAGAACCAGCCGGCCATGTTCACAGTCGCTTATCCAACACCCTTAAGTACAAATTGTGCTCCGGTATACTATAGGTGCCCAAAAGTTCACACAATGAGCTATGACAAGATGTAGGTGAGTCTTGCGATATTTAGAAAAAAATTAAACGCAGGACGTAGCAAGAAAGCGAATAACATTGCTATCTTTGATATAAAAGACGATGACAATCATAAAGGCCTGCTCGCTGCAATAACATCAATATTCCGGAGAGTTAATCTTGATTTCCCTGAGGTGGCAATCGCGAATGTTTTTAGAATATGAAAAAATAAAGCTAATTGTTCTGTCATTGTCAGGTTCATTCCAGCAACATGGCCTACAGATGTCTTCAATTAAGTATCGGAGTTTAAAAAGCTTAATCTCGTCATCGAAAATGATTGTCCCAAGTCGGAAAGGGAGCAGCGTGAAGAAATGTGTACCTAGGAACTGCGCTTGAAGATGTACGAGGTACATGCTAATACTGAAAGCAATAAGCTATTCATTGGTCATAAATGAATCGCATATGATGGGATAGAATCCCTAATCAAATGTAGTAAAAAGCGCGGGATTCACGACGACTCCGATGATGTTGAAGGGCAGCGAGAAGATAGGAGCAAAATAAAGAAGAGGAGCCGAACGTTCAATAGAGATCTTCTGATAGACGAGAAGCACGATAAACTCATGAAATCCTTCATTAAGGAAAAACTGGGCTCCCTTCTTGATTCTGCACTCACACAGTAGAATGATTCAGCAGCATAGCTGAAAACTGGCTAGATAATCTTCTTTCCCTACATTCGGTAATCGAAATACGCTTAAGGGGATTTGTCAGAATGGGTTTGCTATATTCATGTTTCAGGTTGAACGCATGAATATTTTTTGTCTATGATTTTGTATACGTCACCGACATAGTATTCTCTCTTCCCGTACAGCGCAAGTTTTTTGAAAAATTGTTCCTATTTTTCTTAATAATCGAAAACGTAAGTACAATAGCAGTGGCGTTATGTGTTAGCTGTCTCTGTATTTTCGTGACGTGTTCGTCGACCGCAGCCAAACGACACGAGGCAAATACCCCGCTGCGATTCGAATTACCTGGGACGGTGGGGTCGTATCCGGCCTCATCTTTTTTTATTGCACAAAAACTCCTTTATTAATATCACAAAATCCTTTATTATCAAAAAACAGCAAAATAAAACTCTTTTAATTAATTTTTCCATTAATACTTCGAATTCAGACTTCTTCCATATCAACTAAAAGCCGCTATTTTTCAAATCTAATTCCTGCATTCTTGGAGGTGTTCTACTTAGAATGTTTCAACCACTCACGATCATGGTAGCATCTATAACTAATGTCAAAAGGACGAAAAAATAAAGCGAATTTTCATAATATGGTAAACAATAAGAAAAACTAGTAAAGAACCATTTAAAATATTTTCGCTTATCTATAAAGTATCTTCTTCTTTTTAAGAAGCACATTGGGGACATAATATTTTCTTGTGTTGCCAATACACTTGTCGTTGACATTTCACGTACCGGAAGTACGTAGCTTCTCTGATGGCTAGAGCGAGACTGAAGGAAAGGCTACCCAAGCGGAAGAGACGTTCCTCCTTCCCACGCATGCGCTAGACTAGAATTAATTAAACTTGGGGTCGGATCCGACCCCACCTGGTACTAGGAGGGTTAAGGCTGGTTACAAAAACTGAAATGATGAAAGAATGACTTAATTCAATTTCAATAAGATAAATTAATTTGTTTATATATTTAGAAAAAAGTAAAATAAAACATTTAATAAAAAAGCTTAATATTTGCAGTAACAATCAAAATGTTCAAGTACATACAAAAGTACAATAAACAGTATCCAAATGTATGCAAATATATTCAACATGGCATTTTATACTGCACTGCCCGCTTGATGTTCGGGTACATTTATATTTTCCATTGCAAATAATTCACTTATACAAATTTTTAACTAAAAATGGGAAAATTATAAGATATCATCTGAAAAAAATAATACAAAAATATATTGCTATATTTGATTCTGATGTTGAAAATTTCACAATTTCAATCCTGTGGATTCGAAATTGTTTTCTTTTCAAGTTGTGTTTGAAATGTTCTATATCTTGGAACATTTTCAAAGAGAATAATTAAATTTTCAATGTGTACTTCAAAAATTCTCTCATTTTTAAGAATGTAATAGTTTGAACAATTATTGTCTTCATGTTTCATTGCTTGGAATTTTTAACAATATTTTATTAGTTCTTACTATTCATGATTTTGAAAGTTGAGTTATAATTCCAATATTGCAAATTGAACCATACTTTCTTTTACAGAACGATTTAGAATCTCTTCAAAATATAAAGATCTACATATTATGACACTAGAAATAGAAATTTGTGCATTTAAAAATAACATTAAATAAACAGATTCATAATTGAACGGTTAATTTGAAAAAAAAATTAGTTTGATCAGAAAAAGTTTGAGCTGAGGATTTTCTTCGAGGACTCTTATTACATAATATGAGAAAATGTGCAGAATGGTTCAACACTCACCAGGAGAAACTCCGTGAAAATACGAGAGCATTGTACAACAGGGCAGGCAGAACTAAATTGCCTTCAGACTGGGACCTCTATAAGACGGCTCAGTATGGATACCATAAGAATCTACAAACAGAAAGATTGAAGGGGTTTCTGCGGGGAATCTAAGAACATTCCAGATAAAACGAGCCTCCACAAGATCCTGACAAAAAATCCGGACGCTCGCCTCGGGCCCATAAGGCTCGATAATGGCGAGTTTGTCGAAGACCAAGAAGAAACGCTGAACAACCTGATGGAAGTCCACCTCCCAGGTTTTCAGCGAACTCAAATCGACCGAGAGGAGGAAAGCTGGGGCCAGGAGTGAGAGAAGGTCTACTGAAATTTTGCTGCTAAGATCGTTGATATCAAAAAAGTGAAATGGGCCATTGGGTATGGATTTCGGCGTCCCCCTACTAAGGAAACTATTCAGGGCAAGCAGTGCCCATAACCATGTGTCATCGAAATCGAAGGGTGACAGAGTGTCCTTCATTCTTAAACATGGGAAGAAGGGCTACACTGCTGCTAAACATTTCCAGAGGGCAGCACGCCTTTCAGGCAGGCTGTTCTGTAGAAACTGCGATGCCGTGGCAAAATTGAAGCAGTAGCTGGAACAGTAAGGGTATGCTGTGAGCACGTTCTTGGACATGGAGGATACCTTCAGCAATAACCTTCCACAAGTCATCTGCTAAGAGGCTTCAAGGTGTGGTGTGCTAGACCAGCTAGTAACCTGGATACGAAGCATGCTACACCGCAGGCGTCTCGAAGCCAGATGGGGCGAAGGCCTAGACAGGAGAGTAGCACCGCGAGGATGCCCGCAGGAGGGTTGTCCTGTCACCCCTCCTGTGGTGCATTGTAGTGGACAGCCTCCTTCGTAGAATAAACAAGTAAATGTATTATTGTCAGGGATACACGGATAATTGTTTAATCCCAATTAGGAGGACACATCTGGAAACATTGATGGGTCTGATATGGTCGGCGCTGCGCATTGTAGAGCTCTGGTGTTTTAGATCAGGGCTCTCGGTAAATCGGGAAAAAATCAGTTTGCTCTTTTCACGAGAAAATACAAAGTGTGGAAAATTGACGCCCCTGCATTTTCTGGTAAAAGTCTGACCATCTCAGACTTGGCTAAATATCTGGGGCTAATCTCAGGTAGAAAACTGAAATGGGCGAAGCATGTATAGACCCAATTCTGGCAGTTCTTCATGAAATTTTAGATGTGCAGAAGAACTTTGGTTTGCCGTCGAGTGTAGAGCCTTAAATGCTTGCATGGCTCTACTCTGCCTCCTTAAACCAAAGCTCCCATAGGCGGCTGTGGTCTGGTGGACCCAGGTGAAACTAAAATCGATGCAGGATATGCTGCGACAAATTTCAAATTTTTTTATAGACCATGCTTTCTTTATAGGTAATGAGAACTACGCCCACAGCTGCTCAAATACCTCTACGAGTTACGATAACTGCTAGGGCGGCTCACGTGAATGGCCGTCTGGCCAGAATAAATATATGGAATTGGGGGACTAGACACACTAGGCTCCCAAGAGACATCAGCACACAGCAAATTATAGAAGTGAGGACAGATAAAACAATAAAACGTTTTTAGTTTACAGAGACATTACGCATCTGCATCCCGAACAGGGATATATAGAAAGCAAGTGCTAACCCGCTCCTCCAAGGGGGAATTTATTACGAAGACGGCTCCAAAGGATTAAGAGGATCAGACGCAAGAATCCATGACAAAGTTGGAAAAAGGGGGATTGTCACGTCCCGAGCAAAAGGCGAGGGTAGTATGGAAAATACGGAAAGAGAGAGACCAGTGTGCTGATTATGTCAGGTTGGTAAGACCTGACCAATTATTTAATTGTGGGTTTGTGTGTCAAAGGGGCAGAAGCTCGATCTATTTCAGTTGAAGTATTTCATTTTGAACAGAATGAATTCATTTTTAACCAAATAGTTGATCTTTCAACAAAATACATAAATTTTTTATTAAAAAGAAAAATTTTTCACCAAAAACAGTATAGTTAAATCTTCCACGGAAAATATCTATTTTTATTCAAAAAATTCAAGTTTTTAATTAGAATTGTAATAGTTAAATTTTCAGTTAATGAAAATAATTATCGACCAAGAAGATTTATTTTTTACCGAAAAAGAAGAATTTTCCACAAAATACATGAAGGCCTAGCGAAAAAAGATAAATTTTCAACTAAAAAAGATAAGTTTTGAACTAAAATGGGAATAGTGGAATTTTTAGGATAAAAAAAAATTTTATTTGAAAAAAAAAACAAGTTTTCCACGCAATTGCAACATTTTGAACTAAAAAATTATTTTTAATCAAGTAGCTGAATTTTCAATTTGTAAAATTAATTTTTTTGTTAAAAAAGACGAATTTTGAACAAAATACAATTATTTTCAGTAAAAATGGTAAATTTTTACCCAGAAATGGAATAGTTAATTTTTCACGTGAGAACATTAATTTTCAACAAAAAATTTCAAACTAAAGAAATAAAGTTGTATGAAAAAATATTAATGTTCAACTAAGAAGATTCATATTTTACAAAAAAAAAAAAGAATTAAAAAAAAAAAATAATTTTTAACCAGATAGTTGAATTTTTAACTAGAAAATGTAAATTGTTAACTTAAAATAAAACAGTTAAATATTTAGTTCGAAAATTAATTTTCACGAAAAAAAAACAGAATTTTCAACAAAATATTTTGATTTTCAGCTAAGTACAATAATTTTCTGCTAGAAAAGACTAATTTTCAACAAAATACATGAATTTTCAACTGAAAAAAAATTAATTTTCAAATAAAAATGGAATAGCTACAATTTCAGTTGAAAAAATTATTCGAAAGAAAACATTTTTATAACTAGAACAATAAATTTTGAATATAATATTTCAATTTTCATCCATGCTGATCAATTTAGAACCAATAAGATAAATTTTCTAAGAAACAAGACCAATTTTAAACCAAATAAATAAAGTTTTACCAATAAAGATGACATTTCAACCTAAAAGAATAATTTTGTATGGAACTAGATGAATTTGCAACAAAGTATATTAATCTTAACCAAATAGTTGAATCTCCAACTCAGAAAGATAATTTATCAACTAAAAATTAGAGAGTAAAATTTTCTGTTGAAGAATTGATTTTCAAGGTAGTGGTTCAAATTTGAGTTAAGTAGTTGATTTTTCAAACAAAAACATCAGATCTCAACGAAAAATTTATAAGTTGAATTTTAGTACTATATTAGTTGAGTATTTAGCCCAAAAAAAGAATAATAATTTCAAATAGGCGGTAGAAGTACAGAGTTAGTCAGCATGAGAACTAGCAAACGTGAAATGCTATATGATACGGTTGGGATACTAGACGCTTTGACAGACTCTTTTAAGGAAATATTGGAATGTCGAGGTTCAGGGCACCACGACTGCAAATAGGAATTTTCATATTTTGTAGACTAAAGAATATTAATTTCGAATAAACATTGAAAGTCCCTTATTTTATAAATGGGCGTTGATTAGAAGGAAGGAAGGTTAAAGTACAGAGTTAGTCAGCATGAGAACTGGCAAGGGTGGAAAGCGATGTGATAGAGACGGGATAGTAGACGCTTTGAAAGACTCTTTTAAGGAATTATTGGAAGGTCAAGGTTTAGCGCACTGAGACTGCAAATAGGAATTTTGATATTTTATGGACAAAAGAATAATAACTCTAAATAAATGTTTAAAGTCCCTAATCTCATAAATGGGCGTTGATTCAAATCAATGAAGGCAAAAGTACAGAGCTAGTCAGCATGAGAACTATTAAGGGTGAAATTCTATATGATACAGCCAGGATACTCGACGCTTTAAGATACTCCTTTGAGGAATTATTTAAAGGTCAAGGTTTAGGTCACCGCAAATGCAGCTAGGAATTTTGATAGTTCATAGACTAACGAATAATGATTTCAAATAAACTTTGAAAGTCCCTGATTTTATTAATGGGCGTTGATTAAAATGAAGGGTGGTAAAAGTACAGAGTTAGTCAACATGGTAAATGACAATAGTGAAATGCTACATGGTACAGGCGGGATACTAGACGCTTTGAGAGACTCTTTTAAGGAATTATTGGAAGGTCAGGGTTTAGGGCACTACCACTGCAAATAGGAATTTTGATAATTTATAGACTAAAAAATAATACTTTTAAATGAACATTGAAAGTCCCTAATTTTATGAATGGATGTTGATAACAAGAAAGGCAGGTAAAAGTACAGAGTTAGTCAGCATGAAAACTAGCGAGGGTGAAATGCTATATGATACAGTTGGGATACTAGACGCTTTGAGATACTTTTTCAAGGAAATATTGGAAGATCAAGGTTCAGGACACCGCAACTGCAACTAGGAATTTTTATAATTCATAGAATAAAGAATGATAATTTCAAATGAACAATTGAAAGTCCCTAATTTTATCTATGAGCGTTGATTGAAATGTAGGCTGGTAAAAGTACAAAGTTAGTCGGCATGAGAAATAGCATGAGTGAACTGCTATATGATACAGACGGGATACTAGACGCTTTGAGACTCTTTTAAGGAATCATTGAAAGGTCAAGGTTTGGGGCACCACGACTCCAAATAGGAATTTTGATCATTTATAGACTAAAGAATAATAATTTCGAATAAACATTGAAATTCCCTAATTTTATAAATGGGCGTTAATGACAATAAAGGAAGGTAAAAGTACAGAGTTATTCAGCATGAGAATTAGTAAGGTTGATATGCTATATGATACAGACGGAATGCTAGACGCGTTGAGAGACTCTTTCAAGGAATTATTCGAAAGTCAAGGTTTACAGCACTACGACTGCAAATAGGAATTTTCACAACTCATAGACAAAAGAAGAATAATTTTTAATGAAAATTGAAAGTCTTTAACTTTATAAATGAGCGTTAATTAAAATAAAGGTAGGTCAAAGTACAGAGTTAGTCAGCATGAGAACTAGCAAAGGTGAAATGCTCTATGATACAGACAGGATATTCGACGCTTTGAGAGACTCTTTTAAGGAATTATTGGGAGGTCAAGGCTGAGGGCACCATGACTGCGAATAGCAATTTTGGTAATTTGTAGGCTAAAGAATAATAATTTCGAATAAACATTTGGAGTACCTAATTTTGTAAATGTGCGGTGATTGAAATGGAGGGTGATAAAAGTACAAAGTTAGTCGGCATGAGAAATAGCATGAGTGAAATGCTATATGATACAGACGGGATACTAGACGCTTTGAGAGACTCTTTCGAGGAATTATTATAAGGTTTGGGGCACCACGACTGCGAATAGGAATTTTGATAATTTATAGACTAAAGAATAATAATTTCGAATAAACATTGAAAGTCCCTAATTTTATAAATGGGCGTTGATTTAAATAAAGGAAGGTGAAAGTACAGAGTTATTCAGCATAATAATTAGCTAGGTTGATATGCTATATGATACAGACGGGATACTAGACGCGTTGAGAGACTCTTTCAAGGAATTATTGGAAGGTCAAGGTTTACAGCACTACGACTGCAAATAGGAATTTTCACAACTCATAGACAAAAGAAGAATAATTTCTAATAAAAATTGAAAGTCTTTAATTTTATAAATGAGCGTCAATTAAAATAAAGGTAGGTCAAAGTACAGAGTTAGTCAGCATGAGAACTAGCAAAGGTGAAATGCTCTATGTTACAGACAGGATATTCGAAGCTTTGAGAGACTCTTTCAAGGAATTATCAGAAGATCAAGATTTGGGGCACCTGAACAGCAAATAGAAATTTTGATAATTTGTAGACTAAAGAATAATGTTTTCAAAAAAACATTGAATGTCCCTAGTTTTATGAATGAGCGTTCGTTAAAATGAAGGGAGGGAAACGTACAGAGTTAGACAGCATGAGAAGTAACAAGGGTGATATGCTATATGATACAGACGGAATGCTAGACGCGTTGAGAGATTCTTCCAAGGAATTATTAAAAGGTCAAGGTTTAGAGCATCGCAACTGCAAATAGGAATTTTGATAATTTATAGACTGAAGCATGATAATTTCAAATAAACGTTGAGAGTCTCTAATTTTATAAATGGGCGTTGAATAGAATGAAGGGTGCTAAAAGTACAGAGTTATTCTGCATGAGAAATAGCAGGGGTGAAATGATATATGATACAGACGGGATACTAGACGCTTTGAGAGACTCTTTTATGGAAGTATGTGGTGTAGAGGAGGCACTAGTTGACATATGTAAATGAAATTCGTTAAGATGGTTTGAGCCTCGTGCTATAATAACAATACTATTATTTTATGTGAGTGGGTAAGGGGGGGGGGTGATAATGGTTGAAAGCTTCATTAATGATTTATATCCATATTCCTTGCATCGAGAAGTTTCACTTTTCGGTTTGAATGCAAAACTATAACCTGTCGATAAAGCATGAAGATTTCTCAAAGTTATATTGGTGTACATTTATTTCGTAAGACGGGTAAAGTTTTCTCTGGGACAATAACGAGATATCCCTCTTGCGAAACTTCGAACTTGCGATTCCAATGCCCAACACGAACACAAGTTCGTAGAAATAAATAAATCTATGCGCTCAGATAAATCGGAAAACAGCTTTAAGAAGTTCCTTTAACTATTGAATAAAACAATGATATCCGATTGGAAAGATGCGCCCTTTTAATCAATTTTAGTTCAAACTTGACAACTTAATACTCTCTCTTTAAAATAAAGGAGCATCTGAAAGATACGTTATTTCATTTTTTTATATTAGGGTTTCGTAAGGGAGCTGAAGATAAATAAGAGAATGGAAACAAGGGTGGGTGGAGGGAAAATCAGGAAAGGGGAATTAGGAAAGTAGGGTAAATTGAGGGATAGAAATAAGGGGGAGTGATATAAAATGGGAAAAGGGAAGTAGGGTAAATGAGGGGAAAATAGGCGCTGATTAGTAAAGAGAGTGAGAGAAGGGGATTAGGGGTGTTAGGGGAGGGGATTAGAAGAATTGACGGGAAATTTATTGAAGGAAAGTAGGGGAATAAGGTCGGGATTATGCCAGGGGAAGAAGCTGAGAAGGGGAAGTAAAAGAAAATTGGTGGTGAGAAGTGAGAGGACAAGATGGGAAATTACGCGATGGAAAGTAGGGACAAAGAAAAAGGGGAAGTGGGGGAAGTGAGTGTAAATTAGTTTACTTGGAACAGAGAATTTATGACATATATGGGTAATTTTTAAAAGAAATTTAATTTCTAATTCAGAAACAGAGGTAAAAATAATTTCTGTTTAAATTGAGAATCATTCTTCACAAAATTCTTGGTTCCAAATCAGAATTTTAATTTTTATAGTAGTTCTTCTATCAAAATCACGTCCCTGAAAAAAAAGTTTTCTATGAGTTCAAGAAATTGAATTATATTATGAGTCATGTTAGATAAAATAAGAAACTTTATTATTCATGAAAAAAGTTTGAAAATTCGAAAAAATTTCAACAATAGGTTTTTTTAATGAATTTTTTCTGATTTTCTCTTCTTACTGAATGAATTCAACTTGTTGAATTTCAATGAATCGTGTCATATTTTTTTTGAAATAATTTTTCCCTGTTTGAAA
Source organism: Andricus grossulariae (assembly GCA_011634705.1). Lineage (NCBI taxonomy): Eukaryota > Metazoa > Arthropoda > Insecta > Hymenoptera > Cynipidae > Andricus > Andricus grossulariae. Next base: position 4,510,777 of record JAABKJ010017545.1, read on the forward strand.
AAAATATTTCCTTTTTTTTTGTTTTGTCGCTTATATTTTAACTAAATTAATAAACCACATTAGGAAAATTAGACTACTTTCGATTTAAAGTTATTTTTTTATTGTTGAAAAGTCCACCATTATATTTTTATTTCGGAATTCGTCATTTCAGTTGAAAATTCATCTCTTTAGTTGGAAATTTGACTATTTTCTTGGAAATTCGTCTTTTTGCGTGAAAAATTAAATTTCTTAATAGCGAATTCGTCCGTTCCATTAAAAACTGCAATGCTTGGTAGTCGATTAATCTGATGTGTTTCAGGATTCAATAATTTTGTTTACAATTTATGTGTCTGGATTCAAAAAATACCTTCTTCTTGAAAATATTTTTTTCGATTTTTAGGGTAAACATCTTTTTTAATTCAAATTTTTTACCTTAAGAGCTCAACAATTTCATTAAAGTTCATCTATTTGGGTAGAAAATTATCTTTCTCCATGAAAATTAATCTTTTTGGTTAAAAATTTATGTATTGTGTTGAAAATACGCCTGTTGGTAGAAAACTTATCTTCATGATTGAAAATTCATCTTTGTAGGTTAAAATTTCAAATAAATTGTAAAAAACTGAAATACTTAGTCAAAAGTTGAAATAATTTGTTACTTTTTTTTTTGAGCATTCATCTCTTTGGTAAAAAATTTAACTCTTTTGTTGAAAATCCGAATCATTTTTCATTGAGAATTAATATTTAACTGAAGATTTGACTATTTCATCTTTGGTTATAAATTTATCTTTTTCATTTAAAAATTCAACTACAGTGGAATTTTAATTTAATTACGTTTTGGTTCTGACGCTCGACTTGAATAAAGCGTTTTCGAAAGTAAACAGTCAGGGCCGTGTCGTAATATTGCGCTACGTGACGCAGTTACCCTGAGGGGCAAAGCGCGCAATTTCCCCCTCCCTCGAAATCGACCAGGCATGAGTAGAGTATTTTCACTTTCCGAAATATTTTTAATCTATCTAAAATCTTTAAGAAGTACTAGTAATCTTTGTGAAATCTTTGCAAATCATTGAAATATTTGTGAAAGCTTTGAAAACCCTTGAAATATTTGATAATATTTGTGAAAATATCGAGATATTCATGAAATCCTTGGTAAATCATTAAGATCTTTGTGCGCTCTTTGAAATCTATCTGAAATTAAAAAAAAATTGAAATCTTTGTGAAATCTTTCAAATCTATCCGAAATCTTTGCGAAATATCTTAAGTTCTTTTGAAATATTTGGTGATATTTGTGAAATTATTAAAATCTTTGTGAAGGCTTTGGGAAATCATTGAAATCTTTGTGCACTCTTTGAAATCCATCTGAAATTTTCGTGAAATAATTTAACTCTTTGGGAAATCATTAAAATCTTTGTGCGCTTTTTGTAATCTATCTGAAATTTTTGAAAAAAATTGAAATCTTTGTGAAATAATTCGAATCTATCCGAAATCTTCGCGAAATATCTGAAGTTCTTTTAAAATATTTGGTAATATTTGAGAAATTATTGAAATCTTGGTGAAGTATTCGGTAAATCATTGGAATCTTTGTGCGCTTTTTGAAATCCATCTTTAATTTAAACAAAAAATTGAAATCTTTGTGAAATAATTCAAATTTATCCGAAATTTTCGCGAAGTATCTGAAGTTCTTTCTAAATATTTGGTAATATTTGTGAAATTATTCAAATCTCTGTGAAGTCTTTGGTAAATCATTGAAATTTTTGTGCGCTCTTTGAAATCTACGTTGGATTTTTGATAAAAAATTTAAATCTTTGTGAAATCTTCCAAATCTTTCCAAAATCTTCGCGAAATATCTGAAGTATTTTAAAAATATTTGGTAATATTTTTGAAATTATTGAAATCTTCACCAAGGCTTTGGGGGATCAAATAAATCTTTGTGCCCTCTTTGAAATCCATCTGAAATTTTTATGAAATAATTGAAATCTTTGTGAAATCTTTTTAAGCTATCTGTAATCTTTGCGAAATTTTAAAATCTTTGAAATCTACAGGAAATCATTGTAATATTTGTAGAATCTTTCTGATAACTCTGGAAATCGTTGAAATATTTCTGAAATTATTGAACTCTTCGGGAAATCATTTTAATCTTTGTGCGCTCTTTGAAATCTATCTGAATTTTTTTTTAAATTGAAATCTTCGTGAAATGATTCAAATCTATCAAAAATATTTCCGAAATATCTGAACTACTTTCAAAATATTTGGTAATATTTGTGAAATTATTGAAATCTTTGTGAAGTCTTTTGTAAATCATTAAAATTGTTGTGCGCTCTTTGAAATCTGCGTTGAATTTTTGACAAAAAATTTAAATCTTTGTGTAATCTTTCAAATCTTTTAGAAATCTTCGCGAAATATCTGAAGTATTTCAAAAATATTTGGTCATATTTTTTAAATTATTAAAATCTTTATCAAGGCTTTGGGTAATTATTTAAATCTTTGTGCCCTCTTTGAAATCCATCTGAAATTTTCGTGAAATAATTGAAATCTTTGTGAAATCTTTTTAAGCTATCCGAATCCTTTGCGAAATATTTGAAATCTTTGAAATCTACAGGAAATCATTGTAATCTTTGTAGAATCTTTCTGATAACTTTGGAAATCTTCGAAATATTTGGTAATATTTCTGAAATTATTGAACTCTTCGGGAAATCATTTAAATCTTTGTGCGCTCTTTGAAATCTATCGGAAATTTTTGAAAAAAATTGAAATCTTTGTGAAATAATTCAAATCTATCCCAAATCTTCGCGAAGTATCTGAAGTTCTTTTTAAATATTTGGTAATATTTGTGAAATTATTGAAATCTCTGTGAAGTCTTTGATAAATCATTGAAATTTTTGTGCGCTCTTTGAAATCTGCGTTGAATTTTTGATAAAAACTTTAAATCTTTGTGAAATATTACAAATCTTTCCGAAATATTTGCGAAATATCTGAAGTATTTTAAAAATATTTGGCAATATTTTTCAAATTATTGAAATCTTTATCAAGGCTTTGGGTCATCATTTAAATCTTTGTGCGCTCTTTGAAATCCATCTGAAAATTTCGTGAAATAATTGAAATCTTTGTGAAATCTTTTAAAGCTATCCGAAATTTTTGCGAAATATTTGAAATCTTTGAAATCTACAGAAAATCATTGTAATCTTTGTTAAATCTTTCTGATAACTCTGGAAATCTTTGAAATATTTGTGAAATATTTGGTAATATTTATGAAATTATTGAACTCTTTAGGAAATCATTTAAATCTTTGTGCGCTCTTTGAAATCTATCTGAATTTTTTTTTAAATTGAAATCTTCGTGAAATGATTCAAATCTATCCAAAATATTTCCGAAATATCTGAACTACTCTCAAAATATTTGGTAATATTTGTTAAATTATTGAAATCTTTGTGAAGTCTTTTGTAAATCATTAAAATTTTTGTGCGCTCTTTGAAATCTGCGTTGAATTTTTGACAAGAAATTTAAATCTTTGTGTAATCTTTCAAATCTTTTAGAAATCTTCGCGAAATATCTAAAGTATTTTCAAAATATTTGGTAATATTTTTCAAATTATTGAAATCTTTATCAAGGCTCCATGTAATCATTTGAATCTTTGTGCGCTCTTTGAAATCCATCTGAAATTTTCGTGAAATAATTGAAATCTTTGTGAAATCTTTTAAAGCTATCCGAAATTTTTGCGAAATATTTGAAATCTTTGAGAAACCAGCCTTAGGACCGAAAATGAATTTACGAGAAGAAGCAAATCAAAGTATTTAAATATATATTGATTTTCGCTCCACGTGACATATGACGTGGAGCAAAGAAATCAGCCTTAGGACCGAAAATGAATTTACGGGAAGAAGAAAATAAAAGTATTTAAATATATATTGATTTTCGCTCCACGTAACAGGTGACATGGAGCGAAGAAACCAACCATAGGAGCAAAAATGAATTTACGAGAAGAAGCAAATCAAGGTATATGAGGATATATATTGATCTTCACTCCACGTCACATATGAAGTGTTGCGAAGAAACCAGCCTTCGAACCGAAAATGAGCTTATGAGAAGAAACAAATCGAAGCATATAAAAATATATATTGATCTTCGCTCCACGTCACAGGTGACGTGGAGCGAAGAAACCAGCCTTAAGGCCGCAAATGAATTTACAAGAAAAAGCAAATCAAAATATATGAGGATATATATTGATCTTCGCTCCACGTCACAGGTGACGTGGAGAGAAGAAACCAGCCTTAGGACCGAAAATGAATTTACGAGAAGAAGCAAATCAAAGTATTTAAATATATATTGATTTTCGCTTCACGTGACATATGACGTGGAGCAAAGAAATCAGCCTTAGGACCGAAAATGAATTTACGGGAAGAAGCAAATAAAATTATATAAGGATATATATTGATCTTCGCCCCACGTCACATGTGACGTGGAACGAAGAAACCAGCCTTAGGACCGAAAATGAATTTACGAGAAAAAGCAAATATAGCAAATATATTTTCTAGTTTAAAAATCAACTATTTGGTTGAAAATTCTACAGTTCAGTTGGAATTTTATCCCTCTGGTTGAAAACTGAACTAGCTTTTCAAACAAAAAAAATTTGTGTGAAAAATTAATGTGTGTATTTGAAAATATAACTATTACATTTTTGATTCAAACTTTACCTTTTTTAGTTAATAATTTAACTATTTGGTTCAAAATTCATGTATTTAGTTAAAAATTTATGTTTTTCGGCAGAAAGTTAATATCTTTGTTAAAAATTTGTTTCTTTGGTTAAAAATTTAACTAGTTTCTTGAAAATTCGTCTTTGTCAGTAGAAAATTAATCTGCTGGGTTAAAAATTGAACTATTTGGTTTATATTTCCTTAACTTTTTTTTCAATTCAAGATTTTCGTTCAAAAGAATTCCTTTTTTGTTAAAAATTCTTTTTTTTTGGGTGAAACTTAAATTTTTTCTATTAAAAATCTAACTATATTTCTCATTAAAAACTTATTTTTTACTAGTTAAAAAATCATTCATTTCGTTGGAAATATATGTATTTTGCTTTAAGTTTGTATTTTTCGCTAGAAAATTAATCTTCTGGGTTGGAAATTTATATTTTTTGTTGAAAATTCTACAGTTCAGTTGGAAATTTATCTCTCTGTTTTAAAACAGTACTAGTTTCTCAAATCTTTTTTCTGTAAAAAATTAAGGTGTTTAATTGAAAATATAACTATTTCATTTTTGATCAATAATTCATCTTTTTTAGTTAAAAATTTAACTGTTTGGTTATTATTCAACCAGATTCTTGAAAATTCGTCTTTATCAGTAGAAAATTAATCTTGTGGGTTGAAAATTCAACTGTTTGGTTCAAATTTAATTTTTTTTTCTTAATTCAAGAATGTTTAAGAAAATAATTCCTTTTTTTTTTAAATTCTATTTTCTGGGTAAAAATTAATTTGTTCAATTAAAAATGTAACTATAATATTTTTGATTAAAAATTTTTTTTCAGTTGAAAATTTAACTATTCAGTTTAAAATTCATGTACTTTGTTTTAAATTTGCCTTTTTTGGAGAAAATTAACCTTCTTGGTTGAAAATTCAACTATTTGTTTAAAAATTGTTCTTTTCAGTTGAAAATTGATCTCTTTGGTTCAAACTTTAACTATTTTGTTAAAAAATCTTTGTTTTTTGTTGAATATTTGTTTTTAAACTTCTAATTGTACTATTCCAGTTAAAAATTCATGAATTTTTAATTTTAACATATTATTTTTTACACTAAAGTAAATAATTTGTATCAAGGAAGGATTACTTGTTAACAGAATTCTGGAATTTTGGACGACATAGATGTACTTTTAAGCAAATGGTTAAATTTTCAATCCAGAATATTAAAGTAGTTGAATTTTCAACCAAAAACGATCAATTTTAAATAAAAAATAGAATAGTTAAGTTTGAAAGTAAAATATTATTTTTCGAATAAAACAAAAACTAATTTTGAAAAAACGAGTTACATTTTCAACCAAAGAGATGAATCTTCAACTAAATTGATCAATCTTCAACTGGAACAGTTGAATTTAAAGTAAAAAAAAATTTGAACAAAAAACGATTTTTTAACAAAATAGTTCAATTATGATCTCAAGAAATCAACTTTCAACTGAAATGAAGAAATTTTAAACAAATAGTTGAATTTTCAACCACAAACGTAAATTTTTCGTTAAAAACATAATAGTTAAATTTTTAATTAAAAAAATTAATTTTTCACCAACAAAAAATAACATTTAACAAAAAAGGAATTCTTTTAAACAAAATTCTCAGATTTTTAACAAAATAAATGAACTTTAAACAAATAGTTGAATTTTCAACCAAAAGCGTAAATTTTCAACCAAGAAGGTTAATTTTCTACCGAAAAAGGCAAATTTAAAACAAAGTACATGTATTTTCAACTAAATAGTTACATTTTTAACCGAAAAATAAAAATTTTTAATTAAAAATATAATAGTTAGGTTTTTAATCGAACAAATTAATAATTTACCCCGAAAATAGAATTGTTAACAAAAAAGGAATTCTTTTGAACAAAATTCTGGAATTGAAAAAAAATTAATGAATTTGCAACCAAAGAGACAAATTTTTAACTAAGAATATCAACTTTCTGCCAAAAAAGATAATATTAACTAAATACATGAACTTTCAACCAAATTTTTTAATTTATAACTAAAAAAGATGAATTTTCAATAAAAAATTAAATAGTTATATTTTCAATCAAACACACTAATTTTTTACATGACAAAATTTGTTCGAAAAACTAGTTCAGTTTTAAAACAGAGAGATAAATCTCCAACTTAACAGTAGAATTTTTAACCAAATGTTTGAATTTTCAACAAGAAAGTAGATTTTTTAACTAGAAAATATAAATTTTCAATTAAAAATAAAATAGTTAGATTTTTAATGAAACAAATTAATGTTTTACAAAAAAAAATCATTTTTACCAAAAAAGTAATTCTTTAAAAAGAAAAAAAAATTAATGAACTTTAAACCAAATAGTTGAATTCTCGACCCACTAGAAAATATAAAATTTTTATTTAAAATATAATAGTTAGATTTTTATTTTAACAAATCAATGTTTTACCAACAAAAAAATTTAACAAATAGGAATTCTTTTAAAGAAAATTCTTGAATTGAAAAAAAATAGTTGAATTTTCAACCCAGAAGATTGATTTTCTACTGATAAAGACGAATTTTCAATAAATTAGTTAAATTTTAACCAGAGACAAATTTTTTACTAAGAACATTAGCTTTCTGTCGAAAAAGATAAATCTGAACTAAATGAATGAATTTTCAAGGAAATAGTTAAATTTTTAACTCAAAAAGATGAATTTTCAATCAAAAATTACAAATTTATATTTTCAATTAAACACATTAATTTTGTACATAAGAAAAAATTTGAAAAACTAGTTCAGTTTTAAAACAAAGACATAAATTTCCAACTAAAATGTAGAATTTTCAATGAAATGTTTGAATATTGGACAAGATAGTTGATTTTTAACTAGAAAATATAAAATTTTAATTAGAAATATAATAGTTAGATTTTTAATTCAACAAATTAATGTTTTACCCTAAAAAAAGGAATTTTTAACAAATAGGATTTCTTTCAAACAAAATTCTTGAATTGAAAAAAAATAGTGGAATTTTCAACCCAGAAGATTAATTTTCTACTGATGAAGACGAATTTTCAAGAAACTATATTTTTAAACAAAGAGACAAATTTTTAACTAAGAATGTTAACTTTCTGCCGAAAAGTATAAATTTTCAACTAAATACATGAATTTTCAACGAAATACTTACATTTTTAACTAAAAAAGATTAATTTTCAATCAAAAATGAAATAGTCAAATTTCCCATTAAACACTTTAATTTTTTGCACAAAAATGTTGTTTTGAAACTAGTTCAGTTTTCAACCAGATAGATAAATCTCCAACGAAACTGTAGAATTTTCAACCAAATGTTTGATTTTTTAACAAGATAGTTGAATTTTCGACTTGAAAATATAAATTTTTAAATAAAAATATAACAGTTAGATTTTTAATTGAACAAATTTTTGTTTTGCAAAAAAAAAGAATTTTTAACAAAAAAGAAATTCTTAAAAAAAAATTATAATGAACATTAAACCAAATAGTTGAATTTTCAACTAATATGAATAATTTTCTACTGATAAAGACGAATTTTCAAGAAACTAGTTAAATTTTTAACCAAAGAGACAAATTTTTAACTGAAAATATCAACTTTCTACTGAAAAAGATAAATTTTCAACTAAATACATGAATTTCTAACGAAATAGTTCAATTTTTAACTAACAAATATTAATTTTCAATCAAAAATGAAATAGTTAAATTTTCCATTAAAAGCTTTAATTTTTTGCACAAAAATGTTGTTTTTGAACTAGTTCAGTTTTCAACCAGATAGATAAATCTCCAACGAAACTGTAGAATTTTCAACCAAATATTTGATTTTTTAACAAGATAGTTGATTTTTTGACTTGAAAATATAAAATTTGAATAAAAATATAATAGTTAGATTTTTAATTGAACAAATTTTTGTTTTGCAAAAAAAAAAGAATTTTTAACAAAAAAGAAATTCTTAAAAAAAAATTAATGAACTTTAAACCAAATAGTTGAATTTTCAACCCACGAGAATATTTTTTTACTGATAAAGACGAATTTTCCAGAAACTAGTTAAATTTTCAACCAGAGACAAATTTTTAACTAAAAATATCAACTTTCTACCGAAAAAGATCAATTTTTAACTGAATACATGAATTTTCAACCAAATAGTTGAATTTTAAAAAAGATTAATTTTTTATCAAAAACGAAATAACTATATCTTCAATTAAACACATGAGTTTAAAAAAAATTGAAAAACTAGTTCAGTTTTCAGCCAGAGAGATAAAGTTCGAACTAAACTGTAGAATTTTCGATCAAATGTTTGAATTTTCAATCAAAAACATGATTTTGTAACTAAAGAGTTAAATTTTCCATAAAAATAATGAATCTTTAACGGAAATAGTTGAATTTTAAATTTCAAAATTTTTCAACAAAAAAACAATGCTTTCGTTTATTAATTCTTATTAATAATTTTGCAGTATTTTTGGTTTGCAATAAAGTTTTTTCAATACTCAATACAAATTGATGTGTTTGGATCTCGACAAAAAAATAACTTTACGATAGTTTCGAGTTCGTTTCGGATATCAGTATCAGATAACAGGACTAGTAGACCGCTACTGATCACAGTATCATGTAGCTGATTCTAGTATTGATTTCGGTTTGCGTGGGCTGTTCATTGTCCAACTGAGCCACTGCTCTCCTCTCTTCAAACCACGTGACATCCTCAACGAATGTATGTGAAAGGGGATGGGATACCCTCATTAATTAAAAAAAAACATGGCCGTGCGGTCTGAGAGACCGCACGACCATACCTCCACAATAATTTGTGACATCTTGCGTTTTAAATACCGTGAAACAAATTGAAACAGAATTATAAAGTTTTTGAGGCTAACGTGGACGTGCGGTCTGATGGAAAAGATGTATTGTGATAAAATGTCATTCTTTTTTGTTTGAAAATGTATATTTTTGGTTGAAAGTTGAACTGGATGGCCAGGGGGGTGGAACCCACATATAATAAGCATGGTGCGGTCTGTATGACCGCACGACCACACTTTGAGTTTAAGCCTAAACACTCAACTTCTTGGTTGAAAGTGTAACAAAAGTGTTAAAAATTTATTACTTCAGTTGAAGATTCGAATTTTAGTTAAAAATTCATCTCTTTTGCTCAAAATTTGACTACTTTATTGAAAATTGTTTTTTTTTTTTGTTGCTGAAAGTTTAATTTTTTAAACTAAAACTAAAACTAAAAGACTTAAAGTTCAACTATTATATTCATTGTTGTAGAAAATTCGCTTTTCTGATTTAAAAATTTTTTTTTTCAATAAACATTTAATTACTCTATTTTTGGTCAAAAAGTTCTTTTTTTTAGACTACAAAATTGAACGTAAAATTGAAACACTTTTTTTGTAAAATATTAACCATTATATTTTTGTTGCAAATTCGACTCTGTGGTTGAGAGGAATACCACTTTTTATCGAAATTAATTTTTTCGATTGAAGATTCATAATGTTAATAGAAAATTCATCTGTTTGGATGAAAATTAAAGTACTTTGTTAAAACTTCCCTTTTTCAAGGTAAAAATTAATTTGTAAATTAAAAATTCAAATATTCGCTTCAAAATTAACTTCTTTGTTGGAATTTTATATTTTCAAGTTGAAAATCAAACTTTTGTATAGAAAAGTCCTTTTTTTTATCTTAGAAATTCAACAATTGGGTAGAAACTTCAGTTATGTGGTATAAAATTCAACTGTTTTGTATAAAGTTATTTTTTTAATTGAAAATTATTTTTTTACTAAAAATTCAATTATGCCACTTATAATTGAAAATTAATTTTTTTATTTTGAAAATTCAACTATTTAGTTCGAAGTTTTTGTAGTTTGTTGAAAATTCTTCTTTTTTGTTCAGGAAATTGATCTTCTGGGTTTAGAAATTTATTTAATTTTATGCAATTTTTTTTTGGTGTGTTAAAACTAATTTTTGTACTTAAAATTTAACTATTTAGTTGGAAATTAATTTTTTTGTTGAAGCTTCATATTTGCTTGTTGTAGATGATTTTTTTTTTCATTGACAAATTAATTTTTTTCTAACGAAAATTGAACTTTTTCCATTTTTGTTTGAAAAATTATGTTTTTGGTTGAAAATTCCACTTCTTAGTTGAAAATTTGTATTGTTTGTTGAAAATTTATCTTCTTGGTATAAATTTAATCTTATTGGTGCACACTTAAACTATTTGGTTAGAAATTTAGGAATTTATTTTAAATTTGTCTTTTTTAGAGTAAAAAATAATCTTATCTATTGTAAATTGAAATATTTGATTAAACTTTTATTTATTTTCAGAGAATTCGGGTTTTTAGTAGAAAATCAATCTTCTTTATTGAAAATTTAATTATTTGATTGAAGATCTATAATAAAAAATCAATGATTTCGGTTAAAATTTAGTATTATTATTATATTATATTATTTTCTTTTTTGTTTCAGGTGAGCTTCCGTTACAGTTTATGAAATTTTATCAATTTTTGGTAAGAAATTTTATTCTAAGATTACGTCTAAGTTTTTAATTTTCAATTTAAAGGTGTCAGCATGAACACCAAAATGAATTACAATTTTGAGTTGGAACAACGAATTTTCGAAAATAATTCTGATTCTGATTTGGAACGGGGAATTTTCGAGAAAAAAGATAATTTTGAATTGAAAAAGGAAATTTTCTGAAGCAATTATATATAATTCTGAATTGAATCAGAGAATTTTTGAAGAAAAGAAAATTATAATTGATATCTGGAACAAGGAACTTTCCAAAAGAATTATAATTGTGATTTGGAAGAGAAAATTTTTGAGAAGAATTATAATTTTGACTTGGTACCCAGAATTTTGTCAGAGAATTGTAATTTTAATTTTTTCGGGAAATAAATTCAGGTAATTTCAAATTATAAATTTATTTACAAAAATAAGACAGTAAATAAAACTATATAAATTATTGTATGTTCTGATGATAAGGTAACGCAAAAAACTGGTTTATTTATTTCTAATGGATTTTTTAAACAGAAATCTGTTTTTCCTTGAAAATTCATTTGTTCCGAGGAAAATTGAACTTTTTTGTGAAAAACTTTTTTGTTTTGGTTGAAAATTCGACGACTAGGTTGAAGATTCAATTAAAAATAAAAGAGGTGAATTTTAAACAAAATAATTATTTCTTTAGTCAAATAGTAAAATATTTCACCAAACATGAATTCCAAAACTGAATAAAACTGTAGATTTTTCAACAACAAAAGATTAATTTTTAACAAGAATAGTTGGATTTTGGTATTGGATTCTATTCTGTAAGATAATCTGCCTTCCAAATTAATTTTTCAATTATATCAATGTTCAATTCTCTTTTTTTTATATATTTTTCGATTAAAGTTTTTTTTTCTTGTGTTCCTTGCTGAGAAAAGCAACAATTTTATTTTGCAAAATCGTCTAATTTCTTAGGTAGGATCCTCTTTTATTTCGGGATAAGGACCGGAAAAATAGAGGAATTGGGAAGTTTACCCATCCACGGTCCAGAAGGCGGGGATGGATTTGAGTATAGAAAGGATGGGTGTATAATTGGGAGGGAAAGCATTGTGCTCGGGTTCACTTCCCTTTGTGGGATCAAGGAATTACAGCAGTGCTCGCTGGCATTGTTGCCAACGGGGCGGACCTATATTGTGACTTATGCCACCCTCTTCAAGCCAAATGCCCGTTGCAGCTTGTTATTTGTTATTTCTTACCAAACTTAAAATACACATACAATACGACTGACATGGATCAAGGAAGAAAGAGAATTCGCCTCCTTAGATCCCTTCTTAGTTTCCCTTATAACAGCTCCTAATACTACAAAGCCCAACAATGTGCTACAATCCTGTCTAATATGATTGGTTTCTAAATGTAGGTAGTGACATTTTCTTCATTTTATAAGAGAAAAACTTATTTGAAACTATTTCTTATATTTTTAATTAATAAATTACTGAAATAGTGTCTTACTTAAGCACAGCCTGATCCACTTCAAAGTTAGAGGATCCTTGCCAACGCGACTACTTTCGAAAACAATCTTTTTAATTTTATCAAGTTTCTTTCCTAATATAATGAGCATCATCTCCTTATTTTAATAATAGGCTTACTTGCAACCGTTTTTTCATATTTTTAAATAATAAATTACCAAAATAGTGTCTGACCTCAGCACAGTTTGATCCATTTCAAAGTCAGAGGATTCTTGCCATCGCGACTACTTTCGTAACCAATTTTATTTAATGTTATCAAGTCTCTTTCTTCATATAATTAGCAACATCTCGTTCTCTGATAAATAGGCTTCTTAAGAATTTGTTTAATATTTTTAAACAATAAATTATCAAAATAGTTTCTGACTTCAGCACAGTTTGATCCACTTCACAGTCAGATGATTCTTGCCCAGGCGACTACTTTCGAAAACAGTCAATTTAATTTTATCAAGTCTTTTCATTTAATATAAGTAGCAACATCTTTTTTAATCCTCTCAATATTCTGAAATCTCTTTAAAATTCCTTGGCATTTTTAAAAATACCCTAAAATCTTAAAAATCCTTTGAAATCCTTTAAATTATTGAAATCAGATAAAGATTTCTGGGAATCTTCCGAAATATCCTAAAAAATTTTTAATTTTTGAAAATACCTCGAAATATTTGAAAATTTTTGAAATCCAAAAACCCTCAATTCTTGCAAATAAATTCTTTGAAATCCAGTAGAATTTTATAAAATATTTTATAAATTATAAAATACCCTAAAATATTTTTAATTGTTTTAAATTTCTTCAAATTATTGAAATCAATTAAAAAATGCATTCGGATGTTATAAATTTCCATGAAATATTTAAAAACTTTCAAAATCTTGTAAAATCCCTTAAAACTTTTTAAAGTTTTAAAAAATTCCTTGCAATCATTTAAAATGACATAAAATATTTTAAATCCTTTTGAATATTCTGAAATCTCTTAAAAATTCCTTGGCATTTTTAAAAATACCCTCAAATCTTAAAAATCCTTTGAAAGCCTTCAAATTATTAGAATAAAATAAAAATTCCTTGGAATCTTTCAAAATTCCCTAAAATATTTAAAATCCTATAAAAAATGTAATCTCTTAAAAATTCCTTGGAATCATTTAAAATACCCTCAAATATTTTGAAAGCTTTTGAAATATTTTTAAATCCCTTGAAACTTTTTAAATCTTGTAAAAAATCTTTGCAATTTTTAAGAAAACCCTAAAATCTTCCAAATCCTTTGAAATATCTTGAAATTATTTAAATCTTTTCCAAATTTCTTCGAATATTTTAAAATGCCCTAAAATATTTAAAAAGAATTCTCAGTTTTAATTAATTGAAAAAAGTGACTAAGGTGAAATTTTCATTAAAAAATTTATTATAGTGATTGTATCTTTAAAGAGTAACTTAAAAGTTATTTGACAAAAAAAAAGTAAATAAAAGTGATTTCTGACATAAATTCCGTGACTTTTTCTAAATTTTTTTTTTCAAAATCCCTGACTATTCCCTGATTTTCGGATTTTCTCAGACCTTCGGCCACCCTAGATTATCATAATATCAACAAATTCTCCCTTGCAAAAAACTGCACTTTCCCCTAAAAATTGAATCCTGAATTTTTGTGTAGAAAATAGTTTTTTTTTAAATTTATTTGAAAAAAAAGAAGTAATCTCTACTCGACGTATCAATTAGTAAATTATTCAAATAATCAGCCTTCAAGAAAAAGTAAAGGATGAACAAAAGTTAATTTACAATTTCAATTAATTAATTTAGATAATTGACAAGAAAAAAATTCAATCTAACTTCTTTAGATATCAAAAAGAAGCTAAACCAATTCTGAAATCATAATATTCTCAATAAATTTGAAGGTTCAGCGTTTCTCTCATAAATATTTATAAATTTGTCAAGTCTCGGAGAGAAAATTGTGATAAAAAAAATGATAAAAATACGTACGAAAAGGAAAAAAATGTGATTGAAGAGTGGCACTGACAGGAGAAGTACCAAGGCTAAAGCAAAAAGGCTTTCAAAAACGAAAGGTGGCACTGATTGTAAGGTTAAGACAAACTGTGCTGGCACTTCGATGTTTAACATCCCGGCGATTTCGATGAAGTTCGAGTTCGACCAGAACCAGGAGACTCTTGTAGCCTCATGATCAAATTAATTTACAGGATTTAAGCACAAGGAATAAATTTTCTTAAAAAAAATCACGCACTTTTCTTGGTTCGATAGCCAAAAAGGAAACCCTGCCATAATCGAACATTTGCTACTTCATTACGCGAGAGTGCACTGTTTCTGTATTTTAAAATGATTAAAAGTTGAAACCATGTGTCTTTCGAATGTCGTTTTTATATTTTTTAATTTACTATATATAAGGAATAAACTGGATTTAGCTCCCCTGGATTTAGCTCCCCTGGATTTAGCTCCCCTGGATTTTGCCCTTCCGAGAATCGACGCCACGCCGTGGGGATACGTGAGAGGCGTTTGCGGGGGGATGTGCGGTGTGCACTCATGCGTGACAAAACAGAGAAAGAGGAGAGAGATAAAACAGGAGAGGGGCAAAATAGTTCCGAGTCTCTGGATTTAACGTCAAGGTCAGTCTCAAACCCGGCGCTAAATCCAGGTTCGACTGTATTTCTAATTTGTGAAAAAATTGTTTTCAAGATCCGCTGGGATCCGAACCCAGGTCTTTCAGATTACCGGTCTGGTGCTCTTAACCACTAAGTTGTATATTTTTGGATGTTATGGTTTTGACTAGATAAAATGTATTTAATAATTTGATTTTATTGTTTTTTGTTTACTAAATTTACAGTAAAATACGGAATAGTTAAATTTTCAGTTACCTTAATTTTTTAACGAAAATAAATAAAATGAATGTTCAACAAAATAGTTGAATTGAAAAAGATTTTTTTTCAATTCTAACAATTTCCTACAATTTTACAAATAATTTGAGTAAATTTAGGATATATTGAGAAGTTTCAGAAAAGAATATTGAAGATTTCAAGGAAAAATTTTTCAATTTCGCAAGATTACAAAATTTTAGAAAAATTCGAGTATGTTCAGGAGATATTTAGAAATTTTGAATTTTAAATATTTCGAAAAAACATGGTTTTTAAGATATCTGAAATATTCCAAAAGAATGAGAATATTTTGTTGGATACCTTAGAAAATTAAATCTGATTTTTTATTTAAAAAGATTTCGAAACATTTCAAAAGATTTTGAAAAAATAATCTGGGAAATTCTGAAGCAACTTTTTTTATTTTCAGAAACATTTAGGAAAAAATCGAATTATTTTAGAAGATTAAAAAGTTGTAAATTTGAGTAAGTTCAAGAGTTATTTAGACATTTTGAAACGATTTGAAAAAAAGTGTTTTAGGAATTTTTGAAGGGTTCAAGAGAACGAAAAAATTACTTTTAGATACATAGGAAAATTTAAAACAATGATTTTTTATTTTTCAAAATTAATTTTAAGACGATTTAAAATTAATTTAAAACTTGTAAAGATTTCGAAGAAAAGGAGCTTGTTAAGTATTTTAAACGGTTTTAAGAGATTAATAAAAGTTTCTTTAGATTCCTAGGAAAATTTGAAATGATTTTTTGTTTTGAAATATTACCTTTAAGAGAATATTCAAAACGATTTTAAATGATTTCAACAGATTTCAAAAGATTTCCAAAATTGCAACAACAAAAAATCTAGAAGATACTAAAACAACTTTTTTAATTTTGGCCAATTTTTGTATAAATTTTAGAAAAAATTCGTATCAATTAAAAAAATATTGCAAAGTTTTCAAATTTCTAAAAAGATTAAAAATATTTCCAAACTTTAAAAGTGTTCCGAAAATCTGAAATATTTACAACAATATATAACGTCTATAACATTATATTCATGAAATTTAGAACATCTACATATTTTTTAACCTGACTAAATTGAAAAACGTAACTTCTCAACTACAAGTGGAACAGTTTAATTTTCAGTTACAAACATTAGTTTTGAACGAATAAAAAAATTTTCAACCAGAAAATTGAGTTTTCAAGAAAGGAAAATAATTTTCTACCAAAAAAGAGTAATTTTCAACAAAACACATTAATTTAAAACCAATTGGTTGAATTTTTAACTAAAAAAGCTAAATTTGAATAAAAATGAAATATTTGAATTTTCAGTTAGAAAATATAATTTTTTCAACAAACAAAAAAGCAATTGTAGTTAAATTTTTAACCAAAAAGATGAATTTTCAAGCAAGAAGATTAGTTTTTTACCAAAAAGGACGAATTTTTAACAAAATATATGAAGTTACAACCAAATAGATGAATTTTCAAAAAATTAGTTTAGTTTGAAACCAAAACGATGAATTTTGAAGCAAGAATCTTGATTTTCTACAAACAAAAACGAATTTTGAACAGAATTTATGAATTTTGAACTAAGAAAGATACATTTTTACTAACAATGAAAATTCAGTTTTTTGTTAAAAATTCCTCTTTTAGGCTTGAAAATTCAACAATATTGTTGAAAATTCGACTTTAATTTAAAACTTCAAATGTTTTGTAGAAAATTTGTTTTTTTTGGCTTCGAAAATTCAACTTTTTGGTAAAAAATTCAACTATTTGAGTAGAAAGTTCAACTATTTGGTTAAAAATTCATATTTTTGTGTTGAGAATTCAACTATTTTGTAAAAAATCGACTTTTTGGCGTAAAATTTATGTCGAAATTTCAAATATTTGGTAGAAAACTCTTCTTTTTTGCTGGAAAATTAAAAAATCTCATAGAAAATTAAAAAATTTTGTTGAAATTAAAAATTTTTGTTTCAAAATCCAAGTCTTTTGCAGAAAATTCTCTTTTATCTTAAAAATTACAGAATTTGGTTGAACTTTTTTATTCTGGATTAAAAAACCTAAAGTACTTCATTCAAAATTCATTTATTTGGGTGAAGATTCACCTCTCTAGTTAAAAATAGTTTTTTTTTATTGGTCTAATGATGATTTTTTTAAATGAAAATTTACCTATTCAAATTTTCGTTGAATATATATCTTTTTTGGGTACAGATTCAATTATTTGGTTCAAAAATCATCTTTTTTAAAATTCAGATTCAACTATTTTGTTGAAATTTCATCTTTTATGGTTGAAAATGCAACTGAATTGTGGAAAATTCGTCTTTTTGGTTTAAGATTTTTATCTTTTATTGTAGAATATTAAATTTTTTGAGAGAATTTATATTTTTAGGTCGAAAATCGAACTGCTTTGAAGAAAATTCGTCTTTTTGGCTTGAAAAAACCATCTGTTTTGGTAGGAAATTCATTCGGTTGAAGATTCATCTCTTTGATTGAAAATTGTTTTTGTGTTGTTGTAAGTTAATTTTTTTAAATGAAAATTTAACCATTCAATTTTTCGTTGAAAATATAGCTTTTTTGATTGAAAATTTTACTATTTGGTTAAAAAATCATCTAGGGAATTCAAATTCAACTATTTTGCGGAAATTTCGTCTCTTTTGGTTGAAAATTCAATTGTTTTGTAGAAAAAATTTGTATTTTTCTTTAAAAATTTAATTATTTTCTAGAAAATTCAACTATTTGGTCAAAAATGAACACTTTTATTAAAAATGTATGTTTTTTGGTCAAAAATCCATATTTTGGTGTTGAAATTTTCAACTAAAAAAGATAAATTTTCAACTAAAAATGGAATATTTTTTTATGTTATGGTTTTGACCAGATAAAATGTTTTTAATAATTTGATGTTAATTGTTTTTTGTTTACAAGCCTAAAATCGATATTTTTTTAATATTCATTTTCACTTCTAAATTGTGAAAAAATATTTCGTTGGTACCGGTTCGGATTCCAGCGAAGCTTGAGAGCAATTTTTTCACAATTCAGAAATAAAAATAAATATTAAAAAATATTGATTTTAGACCAGTGTACAAAAAACAATTAACAACTAATTATTAAATACATTTTATCTAGTCAAAACCATAACACCAAAAAATATTCTCACCCAAAAAGATGAATTTTTGACCAAATAGTTGAATTTTCAACTAAAAAAAAAAATCAATTTTCCACAAAAATCGTTTTTTTTTCAGTTAAAAATAAATTTTTTTCAACTGAAAATTGAACTATCTTATTTTTGGTAAAAATTTGTCTTTTTTAGTTCAAAATTCAGAAATTCAGTTCAAGTTTTTTTTTTTTGTAGAAAATCAAGATTCTTGCTTCAAAATTCATCGTTTTGGCTGAAAACTTAAATAATTTTGTTAAAATTCAACTATTTGGTTGCAACTTCATATATTTTGTTAAAAACTCGTCTTTTTGGTAGAAAACTAGTCGTCTTGCTTAAAAAATAATCTTTTTCGTTTAAAATTTAAATATAATGGTAAACAATTAAACTGTTTTGTTGAACATAAATTTCATTTTGTTTTTTTGTTTGTTAAAAAATTATTGTTTCTAATTGAAAATTTAACTATTCCATTTTTTTTTAATTTATCTTTTTTAACTGAAAATTTAACTGTTCCACTTTTAGTTGAGAAGTTACGTTTTTCAATTCTATTCCAATATGTACTGATTTGGAAAAAATCGAGTCCGGTTAAAAAATATTGAGATAATGTTATAAATACTATAAATTTTTGGAAAACTTCAAAAGTTTTAAAATATTTTTAATCTCTTCAAAACTTCTGAAAATTCTCAATATTATTTTAATTCATACGAATTTTTTCTAAAAATTATTTAAAAATTCGTAAAAATTAAAAAAGTTGCCTTAATATATTCGAGATTCTTTTTTTTAATTACAATTTTGGAAATCTTTCAAAATCTTTATAAATCCTTTGAGAACTTTCTAAATATTCTCTTAAAGTTAATCTTTCAAGATAAAAAATCATTTCAACTTTTCCTAGGAATCTAAAGAAAATTTTATCATTCTCTTCAAGCCGTTCAAAATACTTAAAAAGCTTCTTTTTTTCAAAATCGTCACAAGTCTACACACACACAAAATTTGAAATCTTTACAAGTTATAAATTATTTTAAAATCGTTTAAACATTTTTTAGTATCTCTTAAACATACTAGAATGCTTTTTGAAATGTTTTAATCTTGCAAAATAATTCGAATACTTCCTCAAAATTTTTTTCATTTTTTCAAATATTCTCCTACAATTAATTATAAAGAATAAAAAATATTTATTTTAAATTTCCCTATGTATCTGGAGAAAAATTTTTTTCTTCTCTTGAAACCTTTAGAAATTCTTAAAACACTTTTTTTCTAAATTTCCAAAAATCAAAATTTTAAAAATATTGAAATACTCACAAGTCTTAGCTTACTTTAAAATCGTTTCAAAATTTCTAAATAACTTTCAAACTTAATCAAATTTTGTCTACAATTTTTTTATCTTCCAAAATAATTAGATTTTTTCTTAAATGTTTCTAAAAATAAAAAAATTTGCCTTAGAGTTCCTCAGATTCTTTTAAAAAATCTTTCGTAATGTTTTGAGTTTTCAGTTGATTCAAGTAATTTAATTGATTCCGGAGGATTTTAAATATTTTCGAGTATTTTTGAAGATTCCAAGGCATTTTCGAAAGCTTTAAAAAGTTTCAACTTTCAAGTAATTTTAAAATATTTCAAATGAATATATAAGGAATTTGATAAGACTCCAAAGCATTCACAAGAGATTTCAAAAATTTAAAGGAAGTTCCAAACATTTTAAAGGATATGAGAACTTTTAGAGTATTTTAAAAGATGCCAAGACATTTTCGAAAGCTCAAAAAAGTTTCAACTTATTTTTAAGGAATCGAAGGATTTTTTTATTTTAATAATTAGAATAAATTTCAAAAGATTGGAAATATTTGAGGGTGTTTTTAAAAATTACAAATGATTTTGAAGAGCTCAAAAAATTTGAGGATTTCAAAAATATTTTGAAGGATTTTAGATATCTTTGGGTATTTTGAAAGATACTATACATTTTTTTATTGATTTCAGTAATTTAATGTCACTTATAGGATTTTAATTATTTCAGGGAATTTTAAAATATTAAAAAGTAATTTGTAACTAAAATTTTGAATTAATATGAATATTTTTTTATTAACTTACTATTTCATAATACTTTAAAAGATTACAAGGGATTTCACAAATTTTCCGAAGATTTCTTTGTTTTTGAAGGATTTTAAAAGCTCTCAAGGTTTTTGAATAAGTATCAAGGATTTTAAAAAGTATCGGCAGATTTAATAAAATGTCACGAGATTTTATTTCGAATTCAGCCTGAATTCGTATAAATTCTTTTGAATTCTGCAAAAATTTCTTGATTTTTGTTTAATTCAAGTGAATTCTTCAAAATTCAGTTAATTCAACGTAATTTAATGTATTGTTTGAAGTTTGTTTTCAATTTTTGTTTCATCTTGAAGTCGGCACTTCATCAAATTCTTTTAAATTTTCTAGAATATTTCTAAACCCATTTCAAACTTACCGAATTCAATGCATTTTTCCATATTTTTTATTTCTGTTAGATTTTTAAATGTTGATTTACTAAATTGAAATTCATATACTCATATACATGTTGTAACGAACGAATCACAATTTATTTCCGAAATAACATTCCTTTAATCTTTTTTTAATCTTTGTAATCTTTGTGAATTTTCTGGAATTTTTCAAAGAATTATTTCTGTATTTTTTTGAAATCCTAATGAAATCTTTGAAATATTTTTAAAACCTTTCTTTAATCTTTGTTTGCGAAATATACATGTGTTCGTTTGAAAACATTGTAATCTTTTCAAATTTTCTCGAATGTGTTGAAACCTTTTGAAATCAGTTAGAATCTTTGAAATGTTTTGAAACCTTTGAAATCCTCGAAATCTTTTGAAATTCTTATGAATTCTTTGAAACATTTGTAAAATCTTTCTGAAATATTTTGTATTCATTGGAAATCACTGGAATATTTGTAATGTTTGTGAACTCTTTTTGAAATTTTTTGTAATCGTTTAAAATCTTTGTTAAATCTTTTGAAATCTTCTCAAAAATTTTGATATCGTTTTAGAAATCTTTGAAATGTTTGGAAATCTTTAAAATATTTTGAAAATCTTTCTTTAACCTTTTGTTTGTGAATTTTTTTGAATTCTTTTGCAATCATTAAAGTCTTTTGAAATCTTCCAAATTTTTTTGTGGAAATTCTCGTATTGTTCTGAAATTTTTATGAATTTTTTCATGACATCTTTTGATATCTCTTATAAAATTTTAAAACATTTATGAAATGTTCGCAATCTTTGGGAAATTTGTGTGAAAACTTTTTTAACACAATATTGAAGTCTGTTCACTGCAATCTTCAAAATAATTGATACAATCTAAAAAAAATGTTAGTTTCTGGCCTTTTGCCCAATTTTCATTTGAAGTGAAGTAATAATAAATTCCATTCAACAAAATCATTGTTTAAACAATTTATCATAATGATTATTAATATTATATTTGAATAATGCTAGAAAGATGCGTTTTTTTTTCAATTTCTGGCTTTTTGTCCAATTTTCATTTGAGGTAAAGTAATAATAAATTCAAGTTAACAAAATCATTGTTTAAACAATTCATCATCATTATTAATAATATTATATTTGAATAATGCTAGAAAGATGCGATTTTTTTCTGAAATTTCTGGCTTTTTGTTTAATTTTCATTTGGAGTGAAGTAGTAATGAAATAAAGTTAACGAAATAATTGTTTAAACAATTTATTATCATTGTTGATAACATTCTCTTTGCTTAATTGGTAGAATGTTGCGTCTTTTTCTGAAATTTTCAACTTTTTGTCAGTTTTTTATCAGGCGTAACTTGATAATCAATTATATTTAGCAAAAATAATTGTTTAAACAAATTATTATTGTTTATGACTTTTTTCATCTATATCGATTGCGCTTGATAGTTGCGGTTTATCGGCAATTTTTACCTTCCTGTAGGATCTTCTTAACATCATCAAGGTCTTTTTATTTGGTCTGAAGTATGTCATCTTACACTTTTTACGTTATTTATAATTAATCATTTACTCAGACGCATAACATCGCACTCTAACCTTTACCATCTATTAATAACAAATTACAGTTGTTGATGGGTTGATCTCTAATTTCAAAATGTCTGTGTGAAAAATGTTAATATAACCTTAAATTGTTATTCCATAAGTGGCAATCCTGTTTGAAATCTATATCAAAATTTCCGGTTAAATCCACTAGATTAACCTACGATTGTAGACATTTTTTTATCTTCTTTGAAATTTAATGATTCTTTTTTACTAAAAATACCGATTCCCAATGTAAGACGCAAAAATTACCTACAATTGTTAAATAGTTGTAAGTCTTCCTTGAAGTATGTTTGAAATATAATTTTAAAAATATTAAAAATACTAATCTTCGAAGAAAATCACTAATATGATCTAAAATTGTTGAAAGACTCTAAATGTTGCCTAAATTATGACTAATCTTCTCCGAAATATAATGATTTTTCAATAAAAATTTTAATTTGCGACAAAAATACTGACTCAATCCGAAATTGTTCAAGCTTGTAAATTTAATTATTCCAAATAAAGTGTCTCGTCATCCCGAAATTCGGGATGAATAGTCAAATAATTTTCATAAGCTTGGATAGTCGTCCCGATGTTTTTAGACTACTAGATGTAGCCTATTTCAAACAAAAAACATTGGGTTTAAATGTAATAATTTTGGGTTGACACTAAAAATTTCAGGTGAAACACACCAACATAACCTAAAGTTGTTGCAAAATTCAAAATGTTCTTTCAAATTTGATAATTTGTTATTAAAAATAACAATTATCATAGAAAATTGTTGAGAATTGTAAATATCATTTGAAGTATGATGATTTTGGTTTAAAATAGCCGATTCTTTGTGCAAAACTATAATATAACCTGAAACTGTTCAATACATGCAAATCTTTTTCGAACTATAATGATTTTTGTTTAAAAATACCAGTTTTTAGTGTAAATTGCTGCCGCTACCCAAAATTGTTAAAAAATTATAAGTCTTTGAAATCTAATGATTTTTTTTACAAATGTCAATTTCCGGTAAAAACGATAACAAACCCAAAAAGCGTAAATTGTTGAAGAGTTTCTAATCTTTGAAATCTAATAATTTTTTCTTAATAATACTTGTTTTCAGGAGATATTTGCGTTTTTGCGAACAAAAGTCCAAAGCATAGATTTTGGGGTTTTGATAGGAAATAATACTCTTTATCTGGCGACATCATCCTTGTGACCCAGAAGTGATCAGGGGTGGGTAATTTTTATCTTTGAATACAAAATTTATCATGTACACTTATGGCACTAACCATCTTTGGATCGTGAACTTATCCTGCTATATGCCTATATCTGCAACTTGATACCAACAAAGTAATTCCTTTTCTCATGGAATGACACATATTATGAGCCACTGTGTTTTTCAATATTGAAAATCGCTTAAAAATTTAATTTTATAACTTTTATAAGGTTTTTTCTCCAAAAAATCTGTCAATTGGCGATCACTAGCATCTTGGTGATGACTGTGCATTTTAGCTTACAATGAAAATAAAAACTCTTCAGACTAGGATTCAGTATAACTTTTGATATTAACTCAATATACTTACGAGTATCAATTTTACAAATACAATTTTTTCCATTTTGAAAATATTTTTCAATGAAAACAGGAATTTTTTTTGTCTATTTCAGTTCCATCAGCTACCCTGTAAAAAGCAATTTATATCATATTGATATAAATTATCTGTTTTTATTCAGAATCGCGAAATTTTTCTGCTTGGATTCAATCAAGCGTATCATGTCTGGATTCTTGCAAAACTTTAGCCAGCGTTGAAGTATTATATCTTGGAGTCGAGTTTTTTTTGCAAACTCGGCGAAGATTTGAAAGAGAAATGGCATGATTCACCGTCAGATAGAAAGAAGCGAATCACCTGCTTGGTCCGGTGGGAGGTTGGAGCTTTTCTCGAGTATCTTCCTTCGGCCATTCGCCGCTGTCAGTTGTAAATATGAGCGGTCCTTCATCCTGACAGAGAACAATAGCCCTAACAAGTTCTTCGTGCCGTTGTTGCACGTCACGGAATACTTTTTCCCAAGGGAAAGTCAGGCATTTCTTTTGCCTGGGCAAAGAGTGTCTCCTGGCAATCAACATCCGAATGGAGCGGCCCCATAGTTCTTCGTGCTTTACGCGGCATCGTAAAAGTCACTTGTTACGAGCCTAGCATAAAATTACGGATAATAAGTACATTCGCTTGAACCTTTTCTAGGCCAGATCAGAAAAGTCTTCGTAACAAAAAAAATGTATCTCCTATTATTATGAATCTTATATATCCAGTACTTGAAATTGATTTATTCATTGATTTATTTTCTTTCATTTCCTCAATCCACGTTGGCCAATCTGAAAACGTGTTGAAATCCGTACGTATATATTTCGATTGCTAGACGAATTTTATTAAGAACCAGGGATCCAAAGGTTTTACAAGGGTTGCAAGCAAATTAATGCGACCTTTTCCAAGAAGAGAGATCCCTCACTTTACTTCCCTTCAGGGACGAATTGTAGATGTCTTCTGTATGAAATGTCATCAGGGGTGGAATTATGTCACCCTCAAAAAAGCATTATCTCCTAGATCTCGAATCTATTTATTCACATTTAGATGCTCATAACGTTTTCGACGTTTTTGGTGTTTTAATTAGTCAATTTTACACTTTAATTCGCTGAATATATACAATCTCATTTCAAGTTTATCAATTACTCTCAAGAGATGAAGTCATTTCAATGTTGTATACGCAGTAAAATTTTAAATTGAGAGAAATCTAGGTCGTTGGGAAAATTTGCAGCACGCTAATTGAAACACATTTTAAAGTTAACTACCCTACGTCAAGATGCAGCGTTTTTCTGCCGATTAAAGGTTCGGGCGGCTGCTTCTTAATTTGCGTAAATTAAATACCCGGGGAATTAGCTCAGCAGCCAATTTCTCTGGTGAAAATGCAAGCGCGGCTCTGGATCAAATAAATATAGGCGACTCTACTTTTCAGGACTACGCAGGAGGCGCAACTAAGATGTCTAGGGAAATGAAGTCGGGCCATTTCATCTTCACACAAATAATTTAATTCGGTCTAAGCGAGTACGTATTTATGTCCTGCATTGCATCCCAGCCTATCTGACTTAGTCTCATGAGTATCACAACAGTAGAAATGGACATCAATATTTACAGAATTAAAACAGATAGATTTTCTTTCAAAAAAATTTGCAGTTTATTTAGGATTTAGAGATTTGAAATTAAAATAAATTTCAATTCTGTACTTGTCGAATACTTTTCTAATGCTGTTCACGTGGTTCACTGATATTTGCAGACTGAAGGAGCAGCTGGAAGAATTATAAAATTTCTCAGAAGCCGAATACAGGGACGCGGTATTTAATTTGGTCGAAGGTTGAAGTCACGAAGAAATTTGAAAAGGAAAAAAAGAAAATGAAAGGATCCAAAGGAATAAAAAAAGAAGTATCAGAAAGAAGGAGGTAAAGCGAGGTGAGAAGAAATAAGGTGGGAGACAAAGAAGGCAGTGAGAGGCAAAAAGTCTCGACACGACAGTTTAGACCTCACGGAGGCTTAATAACTTGTCGAGGGGCTATTTTTATATTTCTTCTTTTCCAGTGACATTAAAAATCCTGGGCTAAACTTTCAACATACATTTAAGTTAAAGCCCTAGGCTCGCTGGCCCCCGCAGCGCTGTCTCTTGAATAAAAATCACCTTCAATGCTGCACTTTAGTGCTAGGCTTTCCCGAAGGGTGGTGATTGAGGGAAAAGAAAGAAGGTAAGAAAGTAAGAAAAAAAGGTCGAGTAGAATCGGAAAATATTAATAGTTGTAATGGGGTCAATTGCATTATCAGCTTTTACATTTGGTAACAGGAACTTTGAACAGTTTGAGCTGGAAGATAGAATGGGTACGTGCTGATTTTATCATTGCGCCATACATAAGCCACATTAGTGCTGAACTACTAAAGGGTGGATAACGTGGTGACTGCAGTTGTCTACATATTCTATTTTTTCCGTCGGACGACAAGCGAAAATTCTTTTTTTCTCTTCTGATGCAAACAAGTCAACGTCACGCGTACGTTTAAGAATTTTGCATGTGGCAACCTAAAGGTAAATCTTTTTGCTGCTGGCAGAGGAAATTATTTAAAGCATTTATATTCAGGTCTTCTCGTTCCATGTTCCACTGTAAATTATTTAACTTCGTACTTGATAATTTTTGAGAAAATATATAATATTATTTCTAAATACTACTCTTGATTTTTCAAATTTTTTACCAAGCTTTGGTATTAAGAATAATACTTAGATTAAAAATTTAAACTTTATATTCAAGAAATATAATTCAATTGAAAAGTTGAATTAGAAAAAGTAAATAATGAAAGTAGAGAGTTTATCTTTTGTGCTGAGAGTCTCTCAACTGACGCGTTCACACACAATGCGTGCATCCATGTAATAAATGAGTTTAACACTGTTGGGAATGCTATCCCCAGTTTGCCGGAGCTTTATTATGAGCGTCCTATTATAAAAGTCATTTCACAGGAAACTCTTCTCTGCCCATCCTGAGCCGGCGCATTTCAATTTTCACCCAAGATGCAAATTCCTCTTCTATCTAGACTAGACGGTTAGATAGCATGGGATGGCATCGTGTCCTCAAGCTCATTTCGCTTCAATTCATTAAAAGAGCCTGTTAAACACCCCTCCCTCCCGACTGTCGTAAAATCTCCGGACGTAAAGTGGTTCTTGCTTATCAGAGTCGTCAATTTTGATTCGTCTTCCGAAAGAGGTCCTTCGATGTTGTTGGTTAAAAGATATTGAGTTTTATGGAAAGAAGATTGTTATAAAAACCGGAAAATTAAAACTGCATGTAGTACAAATGTTACAAAATTAGAATCTGATACAATCTTACACATTTTTTAATAAGAAGATAGATGAATGTGCTTGTGTTATCAACTGTAATATCAATTCTACAGTGATAATAGAAATTTATATGCCCTTAATTTATTTCATTATAGAATAATCAATTTTGAAAATGATTCATTTCAATCACTCGAATTCGGTGTGTTTCAAATATGGTCTGTTTTCAACTGTCACACTTTTAAAATCAAAATATAGAAAGAACTTTTGACATGCAATTCGAATAGTTGTATGTTTTTGTTTATTAATTGGATGTTTATAGTAGCATCAACTGCCAGGGTCATAAGCGGCTGTACTATAGGGTTAATTATAAATTGTAGGGTATCTTTGGGGTAGTAGTATGCCAAGGGACAGAAGTGAAGCTTTCTGAAAACACATCCAACCTCGCTTCCTGCTTTGGGAATTTAACAGCAGCAGTCTTGGAATATAAGATAATCACGATACCATCTAAGTCACGATGAGGCCCTAGTTGCATAATGTTGTTTTTCTAATGACCCTTTCAATTATAAAATTCTTTCTATCTTCCCTACATATTTTTCATTTAATTTGATATTTATGCATCAAAGTGAGTAACTCACATTACACTCTCATTATATAATATAATATTTGTTTTGTGATTATGTCACGCCCCTATTTTCTTGCATTAGGTATATAAATATATCTGAAATTTTGTATACACATCAAAAAATGTTCAACCCGTGGTCCAATGCCTTTAAGCACTCACAGGTAGTAATTATATTTTTGATCTAAAAATGACTACAGGGAACTGAACATTTAAAATGTTCTTTTCTTCATACGTCTTGCATATCTTCGGTATTGAATAATTAAAAATTACCTTGATAAAGCTAAAATGTGTCAGTGATAGAAGCTAACCCTTAAATTTTCAAAAACTACCACTTAGAATAATACTTTGCTTCTTTCACAGTTCGTCACATAATTTTTTATAAGAAAGGTCCTAGTACAGCTTCATAATCATTGTAAAAATATTCAATAATTCATTTGATTATTTAAAGACAGTTTGAGGTCCGGTTTTAGTCTTTTACACCACCCTTAATAACAAAAATCTACCAGTCGCGCGGGCACATTCTCATCGCGCGCCGCGCACGCGGGTCGCTAGTTTGAGAGCGCCTATGGCGCGTGACTGTTGGTTCTCACGCTTCGCGCTCGATAATATCAGTCAAAGCATCACCAACTGTAATTTTGTGATTGTGAATTCTCTTTTGTTGAAGATCCTTCGGCTTTAGTGAACACATTCTTTTAACGTGTCTCGTATTTCGCACTCGATTTTGTCGAAAATGCAAACTTTTCTACATTATTTTTAACTTCATTATCTCAAATGTATATTAGATTTAATTCTATACCTCGGTCTGGGGCTGCTTATTCAGATATTGTAAAATAATTCACACATTTTATTTTTCATAATTACGTTAATATTTGTTTCTTACTTTGCATTAAACTATACTCTCAGGTTTCCAAAATTTTATTTTCCAACCCCGCCTTTGTATATATTTCAAGACCCGGATTTCAGGAAATATGACTTAATATTGCATGAATGTATAACGTTGCGTTGTTAGAGTTTATGTTTATCGTATTTTACACCAACTTGACATCGAACCCAATACTAGTGTCTGCATGAGAACCATTCGGCCATTTTGGAAATCGAGATCCCGCCGTCGTCTAAAGGAGACGGATGATCGCGTGCCAGAGGAGATTGGAAGTGTGGGCTTGCACCCGCGTTCGGTCAAATGGGGTACAAGATACCCCTAGCAACTCTGTCGACTGGCGACCAAGCCGGCTTGAGGGACTAGGAACCAAGCATGAAGTCTGGTCGGTTTATCGTTGGTCAGGATCGGCTTATCAATCACTGGAACCCTGGTCTGGTGGAGCCCGAGCACGGTACCGGCGCGTTAATGTGAGCTCGTTTAACTTCCCTTCTTATCTGAGGACTGTGTGCTGTACTGTTTCGAAAATTTATAATATTCCCGTCTAGCGGTTATCTGGCCGAGAGAAGAACGTGCGAGGACGAAAAGGAAAGGCTCCATCGTTTTCGTCCTCAAAGGATAAGAATTAGAAATAACGAAAAGGAAGGACATATAAACCAAGAAGACTATAGAAAAGACAATTCCCTACCTCTTTAGCACATGTCAACCCTATTGTGCTGAAACGGCGGTCAGTGCTACGTGACAAAAAGCCGCATTGGTAGAACGATTTTCGTGCCATTAACGAGTGTGGTGTACTTAATTTCAAGCGCAGTTGCTTCCGGAGGATCTGATTAATTTAATTGGGATTAATTGTCGTCGTTCACGAACGTCGTCGACTCGACTCTCGTCGTCTTGAGGCGTCACGACGACTTTACACATACGTGTGTGTATTGTGTGATGCGGCATACGAGCTCAATTTACGAAACGACAAACTCGTCCCTTGCATTAAATTCCTTCGAGATCGCCCGAATGCCATCAGCAAAGGTCGCTTGGTGACTCTTCCACCGTGGCACTTGCTGACGTACGTGAGCACCCTGTGTAAGAAATCGCAGAAGCATAGGGGTTCGTATCCACGTTCCACGTATCAGGCATAAGAAGCATGGGAGGAGTCTGGTGAGTGAGTTTTTGCCTATAAACCTGCCCACGTAGAGGCAGACGTAGATACGGACACAGACGAGAGTTGATGGCACCGACGGATTGTGAAGGGGTGGTCAAGGGGGTTCAAGAGGAGAAGAGAGTTTTATTTGCGAGGCAATGCGACGGCTAATACACCAGTCACTGGACAGCGTCCAAGTCATAAAATGGATTTTATGACGGCGATCGATACAACGAGATCACTCCCTCTTTTCAACGTCGTTCTCCTCCCTAAACCAACCCTCTCTCTTTTGGTATCTGGATATCTGCATCTTTCTCTCAGTCGACCTATGTTGCCTTCTACTATCTCCTTTCTTCTTTCTCCTAAATCCTATCACAAACCTACCACCAGCATCCCACCCATCATTTCATCCCCCCCCCCTTCGCCTTGTGACCATCTATCCCTCGCTTTCCTCTAGAGCCCACTCCTCGTCCACTTCGTTGAGCGATGAAAACTCTAGGCGAAGGGGATGAATAATCCATTTTTATCGTGTATTTATTGGCAAAAAAATATAAGAACTCGTCGCACTTTTACTCTCGTATTTGTCCGACTATTTTGGGGGATGCCTCCTTCAGAAGAGTCCTCGTATAGCGCTTAAGACTTATAGGCGCTGTTTTGTTCGAAGTGGCTTGCATCTTCGAGAATTCTGTATATTCTTTGTTCCCTCATAGGGGGGTCTTTATTTAGTGATTCTCAGATAAATATATGTGCTCTCTTTTTGATTCAATATTTTTCTCGTAAAAAGTTAGAGGTTATGTGTGAGCATCCGCATGAAACGGAACTTTATGACCGTTTCTGCTTCACGAGATATTCGAGTTTTGGAAGTCAAGGTCAAAATGATTTCTTTCGGGTTTGCATAGGAGATAATACGAGGACCTATACTTGATTTACTGGCACTATAATAATGTCCCAAAACCAAACAGAAGTTAGTATATTGGATGTTTGAAGGAGAAATATAGCACGTTCACTTATGACTCTTGCCAATTTAGATGCGTTTTTCTCGAAGAGTGGTTTTTCAAAGTTTCAATTTCAAAAATGTTCTGGTGACTCGTTTTTCAACCTAAAGAGTTTGTCCTGGGTTTGGAATGCTAAAAATTTGTCCAAATATTTAACCCTATATGTAACTCCATCCAGGCGATAAGGGCCCTTTTCATGCAGGCGCTGACATGTTTTGTTTATAACTTATATTGTAATCGTAATTGTAAATTCATTTGCTGTGACGAGAAGCATCGATTGACCCATCGAACTACTGTATATTAGGATTTAAAAATATTTTACGAGCATATATCAATGTATCCCTGAACAATGCAGTGGTCACAAGTGAATGAATTGTATTCAATTTTATGTTACCTGTATAATAGGGTGGGCTGAAAAAAGAAATTTATTGAATTAAAACAAACCACGTAACCTAAAACATCATTTATGCTACAAGTAGCTAATCCTGAAAATTTAGGTCCGATAAAGAAATCCAGCTATCGCCAGAATATTGCTGTTTTGAACAATAAAGAGCGTCAAATTATAAATTTTAATGATTTCTGGCTACGAAAATTTTTGCTTCATATTATTGCCAACATAACTTGAATGACAAAAATAAAGAATTTAATTCGAAAGTGATTGGAGAAGAAATTTCAATGGATGAAGGCAAATGAGTAAAAAAAAAACTCATATTTGTTTGTCAAAGTGTGCGACGTTTCGTTGGCATTGGTTCGCCAACCTCATCAAGCTAATTTATTAAAATAAAGAAACACCACATAAATAATACACATTTTTTCAGGCACATAGTATAAGTTAAAAACAAATTTTGGATGACAGTTACTCCCAGTGGGACCCTGCGGTGGTTGTTAACCTTTAGTTTTAGATATATATATATATAAATATATATGGATGTATGCACATACAAATATTTTACCTAAATTAGAGATCTTTTGTACTGGACAGTTGTCTCTTTGAGCTAAGAAAAATTAATGAAGAATTGAATAAGTAACTTTGAAGCAGTCTAATTAGATTATTGCATTTTCCAAAAATTCATAATGTATGCATTTCTAAAAATGCTAAAATTTAAAACATTTCTCCTTCAAAATTTTAAATAAATAGATTTGTTCCGATAAATCGATTGGTTCAATGGCACACTGATTCGATTCAGGAGATCGAGCTCATTGAATCGAACAAATGCATCAAGCTAGGCCTTTTGGGCTCAAAGAGATTAATTTACTTGAATGTTTGAGAATTTTATTTTTTTTAAATAATACATTTAAGGAATTCGATTCTTTAAATTAATGAAACAAATGTGTCTGGTTCAACTAAGGGATCACTACTTTAGATAAACAGATTCCTGCGACTGAACAATGAGACTCAGGGAACAATGTTGAAAAATGGCAATTACTTGAAAACACTAATGCATATTAAAATTAATACTTCAAGCCTATTCAATCGATATGATGAAGGGACTTTTGCATATATAGTTTTAAATGAGCTAATATGCGCTGTAAAAATTTTCCGAATTTCTTGAAAATTGCCCAAGATATGCAGGCCGTAACATTTTGCGAAGTGATGACTAAGAATGTAAAAAATTTTTATCTGCAGTGAGGAACACACTTTGTGGTGTTTCAAAAGCGCTAATATGTGCCATAAACATTTTCTGTACTTTTTTCATTTCCCAAGATATGGAGGTCATCAAATTTTTTAAAATGATGACCAACGAAATAAAACGTTTTTAATCCCCAGTGATTTTTATGTGGGTTGCTACCCTTACTCTCTGACTGAGAGTTGTTGTCCCGTAATCTGAGTAAAAGTAGTCCGCGGAATGCGTCGATTTACCAATAAAATGTTCACTTCCTGAATTCACTTCACAACTAAATTTTTTTATTGCTAATAATTCTAATTACACAGGCGAGAAAAATTCGGAAAACAGATTCTACAATAGGTAGAATGTGTTGTCAGATGAATAGAATTATATATAAGAAAATATTGAAATGATACATCTCACAAAATTCGTTGTCTTATTACTACCGCTTGTCGTAGAAGAGAGGAAAGTTAATTCCAAAAGAAACGAACGTGACGCTTTGGTTTCCTCTCCTCTGCTAAAGCGGGCGAAGTCCTCTTATCGTTGCGTTGATCGAATGATCCACCCTAGTCCTTTTCAAGGTATGCGCAACACATACACAAACATGCGCGAACACCCGCCAACTCCTGTGAATTCGATTTTAAGGAAAATAGAAAATATATCTAATTCTCGTAAAAGTGAATTAAAACCTTCTAAGAAAATTACTCTGTTTCGTTTTGAAATTCAAGAAGAAATAACATTTTTTAGGCTGATCTAATTTTGTTTTAAGCAGGTGGATTGGACGCGAGAAAAACAACACTCACGTTACCTGGTCGAAAGTTGGAATTTCTGTGCTGGGGATAGGACGTGACGAAAGTCGCTCATGTTACGGGCCTGCCTCCCGTCGGATGGAGATTTCCAAATTTTTACATCCGGATCGCGAACCCAATTTTAATGGCTATACCCATCGATTCCGGCGGCTCACTCCCTTTACGTGGTCAAAAGTTAGAATTTCGGTGCCAGGGGTAGGACGTGATTGCGTCTTACGGACTAAGTTTACTAGTCAACATTTTTATTCGATTCTTGATCCCGACGTTCGGACGGGCAATAATCCGAGTAGTTCTGGCCCATACCAGGTTGCTCAGGAGACTGCGATTTTGACCTCTGCATTGAAATTGATGCGGGTTGGATTTTTCGACTTAAATTTAAGTATGTATTCATTCCAACCCTTTTATCAAAAAGAATAAACGAGCATTTTGGCGTTAGAAGTTTTTGCTGAGCGAGCACGTGGTGTTGTTTTGGTATTTTCCTCGTGCTCGTACTGTCCAGCTACGGTGGGAACTATATAAAGGCGAAAGCGAGACGGACTTATGGAAGAATGGCGTGGAGAGAGAGAGAGAGAGAGAGAGAGAGAGAGGACAGCGTGTGGAGTGCGGAGGCTTGCAATCGTCGCGGCAGCGTAGCTACGTGCAAATAATGCGACGGCGATGTTTAGAACGTCTAAGATATAGAGATGGAACTAGTGCCTTGCGTGTGTGCGTGTGTGACCGCATAGCAAGTGCAACTATACCCTCGTTCTTTTCAGATTCTCTTACATGTTTTTAATTCAGGTCCTTGAGGCTGATGCCTTAGAATTAATTTTCCTTTCCCTTGATTCTATTTTTTTAATTTTTCGATCTTATATTCTAGGTACAGTGTTTCATTTTCTCTTTCACCTAGGCCCAGGTGCACACTAATAATTCCGTACATTCATACAAATCCCTTCCACAATCCACCCCGATGTTATTGAGTGGTTCGGGAAAGAGGAAGCAAAATTTGAATGCCTGTGTGAAAAAAAAAAATAAAAAGCATGTTTTCATCAGAGAATAATTTCAATCCTTGATTAAAATCATTCTCTCAGGTCATTACTCTTCTCAGTCGCAAGTTGGCTCACTGTCAGTCCCCGGGAGCTTAGAATGCCGCGTAAGCGTGCTGACAGTAAGCTATCAGGTTACGAGCGAGCAGAGAGTCCCCTGAAATTCATATAGAGTTTTAAATCAATGTGGCGTAAAATAATATTTCAAGCCACATTAAATATATATAAAAAAGAGAATGGAGATTCGCGCGTAAAAATTTCGAGTAGGTCAGTCACTGAAGAAATTAACAGTTGGCGGACTGAGGAACATCATAATGAGTGGGATTTGGTCTCTGGTTACCGACAGGCCAAAACAATCTTAAGCTCAAAGCTTAACTTTAACCGTGCAAGGGAAATACTCAAGCTCGGGAGGAACGAAGTCAAAGTCCCAACAGAAATGTTTATAGGGCATGAAAACCTTCGATATCACAGACATAAGATAGGGCTTGCGAAAAGTCCCCTCTGTCGTCTGTGCGGAATGGATGATGAGACAGCTACTTGCATCCTTCGTCACTGCCGTCGGTTGCGGGGAAACGTCTAACACTCACTGACAGTTACTGCATTATTGAGTCCGAGATATCAGCCAACAGCGTGGCTGTGGTCCTCTACTTATGGAGAGGACTTTGGGGTCACGATTAGGCTCACAAGGGGACGCAACGGGATTACCCAAGCGTCAGGGGCTGTTACGGTCTTAACCCAACTAATAATAATAATAATAAAATCAAAGATATATCAGTTTTAGAAAGAATTGCAGAAATTCTGAAAATTAAGGGAAATCCAACCCTGAAATTACGTCAAATTAAAATACTTCGCTATACACATTATATAAAATAACGGTTATTCTAAATTTTTTTATTATTTTTGTGATTAGAGGTAATTGCTACATTAATATGTACATTGAATTAGCCTAATTGTACAATATTTTTTTACTTAAATCCATAAACGTTAATGAATTTTTAATTGAAAACGTTAAAAAAATGAATAATGTGTATAATAGTAACTTTAGTTAACTTTTAAAGTATCAGCACGAAAATTTTATAAATTTCGAATTCTATGTGCTTAAAACTGAATTTCTTCAGATGGTACAATTATTTTATTTCAAATTAAAAGCATTGATATTCAAATAATTTTGAATTTATAGAAAACGTCCCAGACAAATTAATGCTAATTGATACATTAAAAATTGTAATTAAATTTCACTTTTAAAACGTTCGACATTGTAAAATTTGCGAATTTTTCAATGTCCACCTTAAAAGTCTTCAAGAATGAATAATTTTAAATTACAAGCCTTTCAAATTAGATTAATTTATAGACAAATGAGTGCGAAGCGATTGTAACTACAATGCGTACTAATATCAAAGTCTCAGGTATGTCCGCCTGCTAATCTGACGCGAAATATGCTTGGTAAAGGCAAGTGAGGAGTAACGCGTTGGACTCAATGGTAGTGTTATAATACTTAGGTAGTTCGATAAGAGTCAGGCAATGTCCAAATGAATACCTGAATTTATTTAAATGAAGAAATAAATAAGATGTGGCGCTGAGAGTCCGTGGCCATAACATCGAGTCATAAAACCCTTTGAATTGAAGCACATTGCGAAAGTTCAGGCACTTAAACCAATATAACAACATAAACTAAAGTCAAGGTCAAGTAGCTCTAATTAAGCATTTAGGTAGGAACAGTCGATTTATTTCTCTATGACCGTATAAGAATTCTAATAATATGACAGTTTCAGTTTAATTTATGACAGTTCTAGTTGAATTTCGATGAAGTCAAAACTCATCTGTTCTATTTGTGGTTGAAAATTGCCTACTTTTTCGTAAAATTTCCACCATTTGCTTGATAATTCATTTTTTTAGGCGGAAAAATCAATTATCATGTGAAAAATTCATTTTTTGGTTGATGTGTCACGTCCTGTGACATACTATATCTATATTATTTATACTTATACTATTATTAATCACTATATTTATGCTTATAAGTTATATAATTAATTATGATAGAAAAGGGTTACGGTCTTATAAAAATGCACAAACTGGTGCATATTCATTTTTATCGATCATGATAAAATCAGTAGTCTGAACTCCGCAGTACTAACCATGCAGTTGGGAAACCTTGACTTTTCTATACAGCGCTAAAATACAATGACTTCTCGCCTACAAATCTCCGAACGCAGCTCATAAAAATCAGCTACGAAACATCAAAGAGAATGACACATGGACCAGTTCCTTGGACTCAAAAAACAGCACCCCCCGGTATTACGCCCCCTCACCGTCAAGTTTTTGGTTATGAAGTTTTTGGTGGTCAAGTTTTCGGTTCTGATCACAATGGAATCTGACGTATATAAACCCAGGATCAGAATTAGAACATCAGTCTATCTTCAAATTTTAATTCGGCCAAAAGCTCTGCTCAGAAGTACATCGGAAAGTCAGTCGAAAAACTCAAGTCCATCTACAAACTTCAAATCGGACGGAACCTCTGCCCTAGAGCACATTCTCAAGTAAATAATAACATACCAGATAGACTCCGGTTATTTGGAAACCATTCCCAAGTAGTCGAGAAAGAAATTAAAAATAAAAGTAAAATCAGTGTTCTACTTCGGAAATTTCAATCGAACTGAAGTCAGTTGCAAATTTCAAATCCCTTTGAATAAGCAAAACTAAACCCACAAGATCCTATGACAAATCCATTTGCAACCATTATTACCCTTGAGTACCAGCAGGAGACCTGAGCATACCTGCCCACTAATAGACTCCTTTGGAAAATCCTCGTTGTCAAACCATCTCAACGGTGAATTACCAGAAGTACAATCAACGTTACCTGTATTAAACCAATAAACACCTGTGATCGAGAAGAGCATTCAACCAATTCAGAAAATCAGTTTGTCAAGGAATCTCCAAATTACACAGTGAATCCCCAAAATAGTTACTCGCCCAGTTTCAAAAGTGAACAATTGGAATATACATTAGATAAATTCAAATCATGAGTTAATAACTACCTAAGAGTCTCCAGTGAAACTTAAAATTTAAAAGCAATTACAACAAGTCAAGTTAAACTAAATTGAGAAAACATAGTCCTTTTCTTTTTTTCTTCAATTCGAATCAGCTGTCTCTCTTTAACTCTGTAATTTTCTATATTAATTCAACTCAAATATTATATATGTATTGTATTCCGATTAATTTTTAGATTATTGTGTCCTTATCTCAACCTTCGGAAGTTATTCTCATCTCTGCTCCGAAGACATAGATATCGTTCAAAAACGAGAAAGCCTTTCTAATTAATTATTTTCTACCAGGTAAGTTTTGTCCCTTCAGGACGTAATAGATGTTTCATTATTACAGTTAAAATATATTTCTGGAGTAACTATTCCATTTTTGGTGGAAAATTATACTGCTTTGTTTAAAGTTAGCCTGTTCCGTTAAAAATTCGTCTTTTTCGGTACAAATTTGTTCTTCTCCTTTAAAAAATTGTTTCTATCGGTTAAAAATTAACTTTTTAAACTGCAAATTCAAATATTTTACTTGCGAATTAAATCTGAACTTTTTTAGTTGAAAAATCAACTATTTAGCAGACAATTTTCTAACTGAAAAAAAATTTTCTGCTTGGATGAAAAATTAATCTTCTTTACGTATTTACAAGTGACTTTCCTCCAAAGTGATGACATTAGAATTATTTACACACTCATCTGTTTTACCTTCCTTCAATGATGCCTCGTCTCTGTGCTAACCGAAGATCTTTGATTATAAATTAATTTTAATTAGCAGTATCTCATTTTATTACTCACAGTATTTTGAACATTAGTATTCGTTGTCTTTTATTTAATACAGCAAATGTTATATTTGCAAAACGTATAAGAAATCATAATTCTGCTACCTCCTAAATAGAAAAATTTCCGTGAAAATGTTACGAACGATAAACAATTATTCAGTAAATAAAACGAGCCATTGCTAATTGAAATGAATGGTAAATTAATGATTTTGTCTTAAATGGTAGGAAAAGCTTTAAATATGTTCAAAGGCTTTCGAATTCAAAGATATTTCTGCGATCACCTGGGGAGACTCAAGTTTCTAATTTTTCATGAAATATTTTAATTGTTTGTCATATCGATTAAGCTACTCAATATCTATAAGAAGTATTTTACTTTTTTTTAAATACAAAATTTGATTTTTTATGATGAAAAATGTGATGTTTCCAAAATGTCACGCACAGCAGTTTCAATAAAAAAATTGCATTTTCTATAATTACTAGCTCAGAATGATGGAGAATAGTAAAATAATCTAATAATGCATCTGTTTGGTAGCAAATTCAATTATTTTGTTAAAAAACAATTTTTTCGTTCGTTTCCAGATTAATTTTTTTAATTGACAATATAGTTCATTCAATTTTTGTTAAAAATTCATATTTTCAATTGAGATTCAAAATTTTCCAGTTCAGAATTCAATTAGTTGTTTTAGAATTCATGTATTTTGTAAAAAATTCGTCCTTTTTGGTATAAAGTAATCTTCTTGGTTAAAAAATGATCTGAATTAAAAAATCAATTGTAAATAAAACAATAATTAAATAATGGAAACTAAAATAATGCAATAAAGTTGAAATAATCCCTAATTTTCACAAATGACAAAATCAAAAATGTGAAAAGACTTTCAATTTTTTGACTTTCATTATATTCTTCAGACTCTCTTTCTCAATTTTTTGAATTATTGTGAAATCTCGTAAATTCTTCATCAGTACTTTAAACTTATATGACATTTTTTGAATTGCTTGGATTATATATGGAAAGCGAAAGATAAAGTGTTATCATGTCTTTAAACAAATACTGATACTTCGATTGCGTAATAACTAATTTCTGTCCTTCATAATTATACCAATTGTCGTAAATCTCAATCATTTAGAAGGAATTACGAGACAGCGACTATAGTTATATAAAGCGATACATTTTCAACAATATTCAGTAGTCAAACTCTTATTGAAATTCTTCAAAAGTGGGTTTTTTTATTTAAAAAAAATGTGGAGCCTAATTGGCATACTGTTTTTCATCTTAGCGATTTGCCCTGATCCTATTGGTAAATATAATATCTATCATTCAAATTGCGGTTTCAGGCGCAGTATATTTATTTTCTATTCGCATTTTTTCAAATAACAATATTTCTTTTTTTAATCTTAAACTGTCCCTACAAAAAGTTCAACGTCATTTTTCGGCAAGTAGGTTCTTTTTTTTTAATTTTGCAAGATTTGAATTATCAAGTCATTTTACAGAACAAAATATAGTATCCGATCAAACAATAACGTTGAACGATTTACTAAACTAAGAGAAATAATTGGACGGTACACGCATAATTCTGGTTATTGCAGCCATATGGTATTTCCTTTTTACAAGGAAACAATTTTCTTGAATCAAAAAAATAATATAATCAGTACAACGGAAAGAAAATAAATATATTTCGCGAAAAAATAATTTCCCTCA
This sequence comes from Andricus grossulariae, assembly GCA_011634705.1. Taxonomy (NCBI): domain Eukaryota; kingdom Metazoa; phylum Arthropoda; class Insecta; order Hymenoptera; family Cynipidae; genus Andricus; species Andricus grossulariae. The sequence continues at coordinate 4,550,860 of JAABKJ010017545.1, forward strand.
GCATGATGGGTGAATATTTTTCTTCAAATAATTATTAATTTGAAACGAATGTCGGATGTACTTCGAAGATGCTTATGGTATCAAGTTATAATCACATCAGTTTACTCAATATAAGAATTGTAGACTTAATATTACACACATGTGTTCCGTCATGAAGGGAACAAACTCACCTAGTTGAAATTTAATTAATCAAAAGGCTTTCTCGTGTTTGAACAAAATCTAGGACTTCGAAACAGGGATGAGAATAACTTCCGAAGTTTGAGATAACCACACTATAATCTACAAATTAATCGAAATACAATTGTGACCGTCCGCGAAGAATGGGGAATTCCATAAGAGGGTCTCTCTTTGCAGCTGAATAACCATTCGCATTTTTCAGATATAGGAACAATATTTTCAATCAAGAAAGAGTAAATAAGAAACTATATATGGGAGTAAAAAACTAATGATTTATTTTTTCCGCATTAGGCCTCTTCCTTCGCGGATTTTTTTTAAGTCGAGACAACGAAATATCTAAAAAAAATACGCATCCTATGACAAAAATATCCGTAATAAAAACTTTTTATTTTTGAGGGGGAAAAGCAACTTCGAAAAAATTCAGCTCACCCCAGGAGGCAGGAGTGTGGGTAACATTGTAATTTCAAATGGATACCCCAATTTCGTGTCACAGATTCAGATTCATCAAGCTGCTCGATTTCGGTGAGTCCCCTCGCCTTTCACCATCGGTGTGCTTGATTTTGGCGAGTCCCCTCGCCTCTCACCATCGGAGTGCTTGATTTCGGTGAGTCTACTTGCCTCTCAACATGGGAGTGCTTGATTTCGGTGAGTCCCCTCGCCTCTCACCATCGGGTTGCTTGATTTCGATAAGTCCCCTAGCTTCTCACTATCATGGTGCTTGATTTCGGTAAATTCCATCGCCCCTTACAATCAGGGAGCTTGATTTCGGTGAGTCTCCACGCTTCTCACCATCGAGGTGCTTGATTTCAGTGAATCAGCTCACCTCTCACCATCAAGGTGCTTCATTTTGGTGAGTTCTCTCGCCTCTTACCACCAGGGTGCTTGATTTCAAGTCCCCTTGCCTTTCACCATCGAAGTGCTTGATTCCAGTGAGTCCTGTCGCCTCTCACCATCGGCGTGCTTAATTTTGGGGAGTCAACTCGCCTCTCACCATCGGGGTGCTTGATTTCGGTGAGGCAGCTCGCCAATTTTCAGAGTGGCAAATCAATATGTCTTTGAGTAATAGAACAATACGTAAACAAGATGCCACGATAGGGCGGGTGGCGCGCGATATCCCCTAGTGTGCTCACGCCGAGGATCTTTGTACTGGTCATTAAAGAAGATAATTTGTCACCTATGATGTGGAAGTTGGGTCGCATCACTGCCACCCATCCAGGAAAAGATAGAGTTATACGCTCTGTTACCATGCGAAGTGTCTCCGGAAGTCAATTTATCCATTGCCAATTGACAACTAAGGATTTTGAGGTCTCTTTCAATCATCAGAATATCAATAGGGATCATTAAATATTTCGGAACATCGATTTTTTTCTCTCTTGGTTATTTTTCATTCATATATTAGGAAATGTACTTTTTCTATTTCATTCTTCTAGTTTATTTGGTCCTCTGAGCTCAACGTCACCGTATTTGAATTATATTATTAGCAATGTTATAAAACTAGTCTTAAGTTCAGGTTTACAAGGTATTTTTTATTCACTTGAATATCTAATTGTCAACATTGGATTTTCAACATAGAATGTAACTAGTTTTATGAGGTTACAATGTAATTTTATTGTCAAACCAGGTGCCGTCTCACTTAAGATTTATTTTACCAACTGTTTGTAATACTCTAGTTTATTGAACGTAGATAGTTCAAGTGGGCTGGCATTTTCCGTCGGAACAATTATATGATAGTAATTTTTATGAGGCTTGTCGAGAGGTGAAATCTATTTTATTTTATTTTGAGAAGGATATTTAGAAACAGCTGTCTTCAAAATAGTAAAGGTGGAATTATGTATTCAAGTGCTTACTAGAAGCGAAAATTCTTAAGTTTTCCATTTTATGCCTTTATTGCAATAAGCTGCTTAAACCGTCTGAAGGCACGATCGCCGATCGCTGTAAGACCTTTTCTGTCATTAGTTGTTACTCTCAAGATTCTTAAATCGTCGAAAATTAATTTATTCTGTTAAAAGTTTGTCATTTCTGTTATGAAATTAATCTTTTTGGTAAATGGGAAATTGTTCTCTCTAAATCCAAATTAGTAGAAATGTTACTAATACAATTAGTAGCATTATGTCTGACTACTAAATTGGTAATTTCATCACCTAAAAGTAAAAAAATGGTTTCTTCATAAAATCATTGTAAAACTAGTAGAACAGAAACTAATACATAATTTTTCGAACAAAAATTGATTTTTAAATTACTGCCTCAAATAGCGCTATTGGTTTTAACGTATCTTGCATTTTTAAACAATTAAAAAATTACAATTTTTCTTGCAAAAATGTGCGATGGAATTCTAAAGAATTGTGGAACCAATAAAATGTTTTTTGGAAAAAGTGGCACTAACATGGTTTTGTAAAAAAACCTTTCAAGAATAAGCTCAAATTTATTTTGAATATAACGCTGAAAGTAAATTACGTATGCAAGATGATTCTGCCATAAGCGGGAAGCTGCTGAGATTTTGAATCATCGTCATAATTTATTGCAAAAAATTAGCATAAGTTAACATTTACGGTTTTTATAAACATTTTTACAACCGAATTCTCAATAAATGCGTTTTTTTCATAGCTAAATTGATTTTTTGGACCTAAAGTGATTCATAATTTTCTTCAAAGTCATTTATATACTTCGCGCCTTATGAAACATTAATAATATAAATTCTTATTAACAATTCATTTAAACAAATGTCCCAACTAGCTGTTTCTAGAAGAAAAAAAAATATTTTTTCTACATTTATTATTGGAATTATATTTCTTGCGATGATTAACCAACAAAGTTGATTGAAAAAACATGTGTGTGATAGTTAAAAACATTTTTTCAAACAAAAACTTAGTTTCATATGAATTGTTTTTTAAAACTGTACAGAATACAAATTTTGAGAATTGCAAGTGTAATTGTTCTATTTAAAAACTCTTTTAATATGTGAGTGAGATTATTGAATTTTGATGCATAATTATCAATTGAACAATTATCAATTGTGGAAAAAATTTGCGTTAGTTTAAAAGATATTTACGAGTTTTTAGAAAATTCAAACTTAATTGAAAACTGAAAAAGATTTCGAAAAATAAAAAAATAAAAATTTAGATTTTTGAAGATTTCGAGATAAAATTTTAAAGCTTTCTAAGGATCCTTAAAAGTATTAAAAAAATACAAGAATTTCTTGAGTTTGCTGGAAAAATATAAAATGATTTTTTTATTTTGAAAAATTAATTTTTAAAGAATATTTCAAGAGATTTTAAAATAAATAAATTTTTATCAATCAATGACAATTGAACAGTTAGTAATTTGGAAAATAATAGAGTAAGTTTCAGATATATTTAGAAGTTTTGACAAGATTTTAAGTGAATAAAAAATTAGTATCAAAATTACTAGAAAAACAATGATTTTTTTTGCTTGCAAAAATAATTTTAAAAGAATATTTAATAAGATTTCAAAAATTTTCGAAAAAGAATCTGGAAGATTTTAAGGTAATTTTTTCAATTTTGTAGGATTTTCAAGAAATTATAGAAAAAATTCGAGCCAAAAGATAATCAAATTATCATTAGTATCCTGAAAAATTTTTAAATGATTGTTTTCAAACAAATTTTCAAACGAATATTGAAAAAGATTTTACATCAAATTTTAATGTATAAATTAATGTCTTTAGCCTAAAATTGCTTCAAATGATATAATTTTAAAAATTTATAAATTTTTCGATTCATTCTTTAATTAATGATAACCTGCATTTTTTCTCTTTCAACTGTACAATATAAAAAAGATAAAATTTTGCAGCTTAATGGATTTTGATTTTAACAGATTTTTTTTTTAATTGAAACACTTTGAAGCGGTGGGCGCCTATTTCCGGTCCACCATAGAGACACTCCCAGTAGCACGTTGCCCGTTTCCAGGCGCAGCAAATAAAATATATTTCCAATTAACAAAAAAAAACAAGACCATTTTTCGAAAAAAGGGCTCTAATCCTGCACATGTACAAGCCTCAAGATTATGTGGTAAAAATATTACATCAAACAATTCATCCTTCTAGCCGTATTTGTTATTATTCTAAAAACCGAGGCATTTGAAGCACCTTAATCCATTTCCTGCATATCACAGTACAGCCTTATCATTGGATAATTTTTCCTGAAATGAAGTTTTGACAAATCAAGTAAATTGAGAGAGGAAAAATGTGTTGATATTAGAGATTAGTTAATTAAAAACAATTTCCTGACAACACATGAGGCACAGATAATTCCCAATCATAGATGACTTAATTTGGACTTATCTCGATCAGCATGACACAGGTACTTGTTTCGTACTAAGTAGGGGAACTTCTTTATCACTTTATTATAACTTCAACTCATCAGAGTTTCAGTTTCGACGACCTCGGATAACTGTGGTACTCGTTTTCATAACTTTATTTCTTTGCACGTTATTTTCCATCTTTCCTCGTTCAGGAAAACAGCAAATGTTTCCTCCGTGTTTTCCATTTTCTGAAATGTGGACAAATTTATCAGTGAAGCTTAAGGATATTTAGGGAAATTTTCCTTGTCACTCATCAGTCACGATAAACGAAAAAAAAGTAGTAAAAACATGAGAGTGTCGACGTATACCTATCAGGTGAGTTTTCATGTATAGAAAAAAGTTTCTTCTTTTGGAAGGTTTCGGATGATTTATGACATTTTCTGTTATCTTATCTGCAAATCTTGAAGGATTTTCAGACTTACTAGATCTCTAGAATCGTATTCATATCTGTATTTTCTCTCATTATACACAAGAAAAATTTAACATTCAATACACCAAAAATCGTGTGTGTAGTATTATTTTCTCAATTTTGAAACTATCCAAATCAGTGTTGGGTAAGTTACTTTTTTTGAGTAACTAGTTACAGTTAATAGATAAAGTAATTTCAAATTACCTAAAAAGTTACTTTTTTACTTCCTTCATTTTCTTATTAATGAAAATGAACAACATAACAAATAATAATAGAAATATATATACTTCATTTAAAACGAATTAGGGATTATTCAAAGTAAATAAAAAATGCACAATATATTTCGGCAGGTTAAAAACATTATATATTTAGAATATAATATTTGTGTTTGTAAACAAAAAATATGACATTTTTTTACCGAATGAAATGAATTTTCAAACCAAATATAACACTTTTAAAGAAAAAAGTTGAAGTTTCAAGCCAGAAGGATGAATTTAAAAAAAAAGTTACGTTTCAACCAAATAGTTGGACTTTCTACATAAATATTTGAATTTTTAACAAAATACATGAATTTTTAATCAAATTAAATTTTCATATCGAAAATAATAATTTTCAACAAAAAAGTGAATTTTCTACCAAATAGTTCAAAAAAAAAAATTTGAAACAAAATAGTTAAATTTTGAAGCAAAGAGATGAATTTTCAACTAAAATTATGAATCCTCAACCAAAAAATTGAATTTCTCACCAAAACTATAGTTCAAATTTTAACCAAGTAGTTGCATTTTAATACCAAAAATATTAACTTTTAATCCGAAAATATGATATTTCAACAAAAATGTTAATTTTCAGCCAAACAGTTGCATTTTAAACCAAAATAAATGATTTTCTACCAAAGAGACGAATTATCACTTTAAAAAATTAATTTTTCACTCAAAATAAAATGAATTGTTGAGAAACTGAATTTTTTTACGAGAAGAGGTGAATTTGCAATCTAAAAAAAACACACTTTTCAACAAAAGAGTTAAATTCAAACCAAAAACTATGAATTTTCAACAAAATAGCTGAATTCTCAACCAAATCAGATTAATTTTCCACCGAAATAGTGGAATTTTTATTTCCCAAAAATTATATTTTTTTACCCAAAGAGAAAAATTTTGAAAGGAAAAAGCCGAATTTGGAAACAAGAAAGAAAAAACAATTTCCACTAAATTGTTGAATTTTAAAACAAACAAACCAAACCATACAACTGAACTTTCTACGAAAATACATGCATTTTCAACCAAAAAAGATTAATTTTCTACCCATAACTGCCCCATAAGCCGCTCTTAATAGGAGAAAATATACAAAACAGAAAGTAACTTTAAAGTTACTAAAATTAAAGTACCAAGTTACTGAAAAAAAAAGTAACTAAGTTACGTTACAAGTTACTGTTTTAAAATAGCAACGAAGTTAAATTAATTAATTTCAAGTGTTTTTTGTCTACTGGTCAAAAATAAATATTTTTTTAACATCAATTTTTATTTCTAAGTTGTGAAAAAATTCCTCTCTAGTTCCAATGGGATCCGAACCCTGGTCTATCAGATTTCTGGTCTGATGATCATCTGATGATCATCAGATGATCATTGCTCTCCAGCTCCGCCGGGATCCGAACACAGTTCTTTCAGATTGCTGTTCTAATGCTCATCTGATGATCATCAGATGATCAATGCTCTCTAGCCCCGCTGGGATCTGAACCCAGGTCTTTCAGATCGCTGGTCTGATGATCATCAGAGGATTCAAAACCCAGGGACTGAAATCCAGGTCTTTCAGATTGCTGGTCTGATGATGATCAGATGATCATCAGATCAGCCATCTGAAAGACCTGGATTTGAATCCCAGCGGAGCTAGAGAGCAATGATCATCTGATGATCATCAGACCAACAATCTGAAAGACCTGGGTTTGGATCACCAGATATCATTGCTCTCTAGCTCCGCTGGCATCCGAACCCAAGTCTTTCAGATTGCTGGTCTGATAATAATCATTGCTCTCTAGCTCCGCTGGGATCCAAACCCAGGTCTTTAGATTGCTGGTCAGATGATCATCAGATGATCCGAAACACAGGGAATTCAACCCAGGTCTTTCAGATTGCTGGTCTAATGATCATCAGATGATCATCAGACTAGCCATCTGAAAGACCTGGATTCGAATCTCAGCGAAGCTAGAGAGCAATGGTCATATAATGATCATCAGACCAACAATCTGAAAAACCTGGGTTTAGATCCTCAGAAAATCATTGCTCTCTAGCTCCGCTGGGATCCAAACCCAAGTCTTTCAGATTGTTAGTCTGATGATCATCAGATGACAATTGCTCTCTAACTCTGCTGGGATCCGAACACAGGTCTTTCAGTTTGCTGGTCTGATGATCACTAGATAATCAGAAACCCTGGGTTCTGAACCCAGGTCTTTCAAATTGCTGGTCTGATTATCATCAGATGATCCGAGACCCAGGGATTCGAACCCAGGTCTTTCAGATGGTTGGTCTGATGAACATCAGATGATAATGAGACCAGCAATCTGAACGACCTGATAAAAGATCATCTGATGATCATCAGATGATCATCAGAACAGCAATCTGAAAGACCTGGGTTCGGATCCCAGTGGAGCTAAAGAGCAATGATCACCTGAGGGTCCAAGCCCAGGTCTTTCAGATTGTTGTTCTGATGATTATTAGATGATCATTGCTCTCTCGCTTTACTGGGATACGAACCCATCATCAGAAGATCATCAGACCAGCAAACTGAAAAACCTGGGCTCGGATCCCAACGGAGCTAAAGAGCAATGATCATCTGATGATCATCAGATGATCATCAGATCAGCAATCTGAAAGGCCTGGGTTCGGATTCCAACGGAGCTAAAGAGCAATGATCACCAGATGATCATCAGATCAGCAATCTGAAAGATCTGGGTTCGGATCCACGCTGAGCTAGAGAGCAATGATCATCATGATCATCCAAACTTTTAAAAGAACAGTTAAGTCTTTCAACCCAAAAATATGAATTGAAAACAAAAAATTTATTTTTTAACGAAATAAATGAATTTGAACAAGATAAAAATGTTAAACAAATATTTATTTTTTTAGTTGATTTATTTAGGATAAATTTTTTAATATTTGGTAAATCTTCGGAAATCTTTCAAAGTTTAAAAATATTTTTAATATATTCAAAACCTTTTTAAATTTCTAAATATTTTTTAACAGACTCTATTTATTTCTAAAATTTGGAAAAAAATGTTCAAATAAAAAAATATTGACCTAAAATCTTCCATATTTTTTTGGGATTTTTAGAACATTTTTATAAGTTTTTAAATTTTCTATAAAAAATTGTTTGAACATTTTTCAATTATTTTGAAACCTTTCAAAATTATTTTTATAAAACTTCGACATTTTTGTTTCAAAATCTTCAAAAATTCATATTATTCGTTCTATATTTTTTGAACTAGTTTTAAATTTCAAATTATTTTTGATAGTTTAAAAAAATCCTAAGCCTTCTAAATATCTTTTAAAATAATGGGAATTTTTCTAAATAAAATTTTTAAGTTTTTCAAAATTAAAAATAGAAGCCTTACAATCTTCCAGATTCTTTTATATCCATTTTGGAAATCTTTTGGAATATGTTTTAATTTTTTGCAATATTCTCTTAAAATTACTGTTTTTAAATGAAAAAATCTGTTCAAATTTTTCAAGAATCTTAAGCAAAGTTTTTTATTTTTTTTAATCTTTCAAAATTCTTAAATGCTTCGAAATTTACATTATGCTTTACATATTTTTCTAATCGTTTTAAAATTCGAATTTTGTTTCATTATTTCAAAAGCTCCTGAATTTTTCGAATAAATTTTGAAATAATTTGAATTTTTCCTAAATTTTTTTAAAGTTCTGAAAAATCAAAAGAAGTTTTTTATTTTTTTAAAACCTTTCAAAATTATTCTTACAAAGATTCGACATTTTTGTTCCGAAATCTTCCAAAATTTACATTGTTCGTTCTATATTTTTTAATCGTTTTAAATTTCAAATTATTTTTTATTATTTTATAAACTCTTAAAACTTTCCAATATCTTTTAAAATAAATTAAATTTTTCTTAACATTTTGTTTAAGTTCTGCAAAGCAAAAAAAAAAAAAACTTAAAATCTTCCAAATCCTTTTCTGAGGAATATGGAAATCTTTTGAAATAAAAAAAAAATCTTTTCAAATTAAAAAAAAATTTTAATATCCTCTTGAAATTAATTTTTTTGAA